>PVKA01012242.1:31379-58520 GCA_004027165.1 Ctenomys sociabilis
TTTTTTTGTCTTTTTGAGACAGGGTCTCACTATGCAGTTCAGGCTGACCTTAAACTCACTTTGTAGCTCAGGCTGGTCTCGAACTCACCACAATCCTCCTGCCTCAGCCTCCCGAGTGCTGGGATTACAGGCATGCGCCACCACGCCCGGCCTCCATATGCATGTTTGAGGTGACTCTGGAATGTATTAGGAGGTCACATCTCAATGTCAGAGAATGTTACAGAGCTTTCAGATGTTTGTATTTGCTGCTTTACCTCAATGTGACAGCTTCAAACTACAGAGATAGAATATATAACTAATCAGCAGCAGAAAATGATACCTGCTTGGTTTCTTTCTTAAACACAGCAAGAGAAAAGTGGAAGCAAATGCCAAGAGTCTTTCAATTTGACCTATTTCAAAGGTAGCACACCCTGTCCTTGGGCTATTACTTGAACTAGGAATTCCTTAAGAAAATACACAATTAGAGGGAAATAGAACCCCTAGTACTGTAACCAGCTTATCTAGGCAACACAGACTATAGCAGTTTGGACAAACTAAAAACTTTGTTCTTCTGTGTGAGTTGAACTGAAGTTTCAGAGAATATCACCATGTGGGAGCCCTTTTTTTTTTTTTAATTGCAGAAGAAATCTCAAAAAACTCTATCTGCCTTCCACTGCTGCCAATAGAGTAAACCTCCTATGCAACCAACAGTAAACAGCAAATGATGCAGTTCAAAGAGTATTTTGCACTTGGGGAAAATATGTATCTGAACTTGTAAAAAGAAATGTTTGGATTTTGTATTGTCTTTTTATTATTATTATTATTAAAATACTAAATGAAACCCTACAGCCTGGCATCTTTTCTTCTCAGTAGTTTATCCTAGAGCCAGGAAAAGCCTTAGTGGATGAAGTATCTGTATCTTCTGGCTTCTAGATAAAAATTACCAAAAAAAAAACCTTACCTACAACTATTTTTATTGATTTATCTTATTCGGGTTTTTAGATTTTGAAAGGGCTGATCTCTTTGGCTACCTTTAAAAGCTGTATTAAGAATCACTTTATGAAAAAAAAAGAATCACTTTCTAGATGAGTGAGGAAATTTAAAGTATAGTTCCTCCCTACCACAATATAGTTCCCAAAAGCTGGCCAGGCCATAGGAGGCTCAGGTATTTTCATGGTTAAGATGTCCCACGTCTAGCACTGAGGGTTATCCCAAGGTCGTTTTATGGAATATATTCTTGGCCACCAAAGAGAATCCAGATCACTTAGCCACTACCATTCTCACTATGCCTACAGAGCATAGGAAAGCCTTTAATCTTTTATAGATGAACTGCCCCAATTTCTAGTATCAAAGATGATGGTCAAGTTAATTAATGCAATTATATAAATCATTGAAATGAAATTCTATTGGGCCTAATATCCACATTATATATAAATTTTAAGAATATGACTTGCAGAACAAGGAAAAAATTTATCTGATCAAAAAATACACTGTGCTGGGGCCAGGGAGATGGCTCAGTGGAATAAGCACTTCCCTGGCAAGTGCAAGGCCCTGAGTTCAGTCCCTGGTTCTGCCAAAAAAAAAAAAAGAAAAAACAACACTGTGCTGGCCTACCAGAATCTTGAACTTCCCCTTAGGGGCACTTATGAAGACAGGTACATTCATTCCACAATTCCCAATCTCTTATGTGCCAGCAAGTGCTCCTTTGGCTATCATAGCTTGAAGACAATAGCTCTGTTCAAGGTCCACACTATAATTTTCTGATTATAACTGATGTTCTCACAATCTCTCAACAGCGGGAGCAATCCAGCTATACTCAGCTTTTTTTGTTTTTTATACTCAGTTTTTGTCATCTTTTAAAATGTTTAATTCTGCCTCCTACTAGAAAAGAATGAAAAGTTTTGTTACCTTCTCAGCCCCATTGTTTATAAAATCTTTTTTTTAAAAAAACACATAAGTTTAATCATGAAGTATAACAAAATTATTGTCTTGATTTTTTAAAAGCAAGATTCTTTTTTCATTGTTCCCAAAAGTTGAACATTAGTTTGACAAAAGCAGGACCACATGTTTACCAAGGGGATAACAGGCCTTTTATCTCATTTCTCAAAAGGGATAGTTTTAGCTGTATACCATATGGCACTATCTTGTTTTCATCACGTATTATGCAAATATTAGCTCTGTAGTTTTAATCTTGATGGTTTTAGTAATCTATTTTACAAACTATAGCTGATAATTTGTTTCCCAGTGATTTTTATATGTGCTTCAAGATAAACATTAACATTTTTATTCAAGTTAAAGAATAAAGTCAGGGGCCAGGGAGATGGCTCAGTGGAATAAGCACTTCCCTGGCAAGTACAAGCCTGAGCTTGTTCAAGCCTGAGTTCAATCCCCAGTTCCACCAAAAAAAGGAAAAAAAAAAAGAATAAAGTCATACTTCCTCTTCTCCCCCCTTTTTCCAGTACCAGGGATCGAACTCAGGACCTTGCACTTGCCAGGCAGGCACTTAAGCTGCTGAGCTATACCCTGGCCCCAAAGTCAGACTTTCTTTTTTTTTTTTTTTTGTCTTTTTGAGATAGGGTCTCACTGTGCAGTTCAGGCTGGCCTTAAGCTCACTTTGTAGCTCAGGCTGGTCTCGAACTCACAACAATCCTCCTGCCTCAGCCTCCCGAGTGCTGGGATTACAGGCCTGCGCCACCACGCCCGGCCAAAGTCAGACTTTCTTGACAGTAAGTTTGATTTGGTTTAAAAGGACAACTGGGCTTGCCAATTCCACAAATGGGTATGTTTTCTATATAGTAAATGATCTGAATCTGTACTTCAAAATTTTAACCAAAAGATCTTAAAAGTATGAAATGATAAAAGAACTGTATCAAAAAAGTTAAAAAAGATTATAATGGTCATGAATGGTCATGAATGCTTTTAATTCCAGGGCTCTGGGATTAAAAATTTAATGCAGTCTGGGCAACTCAGCAATTTAGCAAGAACCTGTCTCAGTTTTGTTTTTTTTTTCACCTGCCAACAGCGGTTTATTTTGTATAGACACATGCAGCTCACACAATGCTGTCTGCATTGGTCTCAAAATTTAAAAAATAAAACGTTTGGGATGTAGCTCAGTGCAAAAGCCTTAGGTTTAATACCCAGCATCAAGAAAGAAAAAAAAAAAAGGAGAAAGAGGAAAAAAAGACTATTTCACCAAGCCCAGCTCTTCCCTGGCAAGTGTGAGATCCTGAGTTTGATTCTCAGTACCAAAAAAGACCAAATAAAACTCTTTTCATCTCTTAGTGAAAAGGTAACAGTTAATATTTTTTATAAAACTGAGATTCAAATGACTACTATATTGTTTTGCAAATTCAGTGGTTTCCAATTCTTTGCTTTTAATAAAATGAAAGGGGGCCTAGGAGATGGCTCAGTGGAATAAGTGCTTCCCTGGCAAGCTCAAGGGCCTGAGTTCAATCCCCAGTTCTGCCAACAAACAAACGAACAAAGAATGTTGTATCATTGTAAAATTTTTCTTTCTTTCCTAATTATGGTGATCAAGGTTTCTGAATGCTCAAGTCTAGAGAAATGCTTAAATTCTGTAGAAAATAGGAAGCATATTTTATCTATTTCTAATGTTAAGTAATATTCACCAAATTAACCTCTTTAGGATTCACAAGTTATAAAAATGCATAACATATTTATGTTGCTTAGTAATCACATACCAATAATTACAAGAAGCTGACAAATTAGGAATTTGAGAAGAAAGAGAATCTATAAAATTTCTTTTTTTTTTTTTTGCGGAACCAGGGATTGAACTCAGGCCCCCGTCCTTGTCAGGGAAGCACTTATTCACTGAGCCATCTCCCCTAAAATTTCTATTAAAGAAAAGTTTGCCCAAATCCAGTATTTGAAAATGTTTCAAATGTACTTCCTTCAACAATTTTGGGAGGTGAGGAAGAGGAAAAGGGGATTAAAAAAATTAAGATATGCTACGCATGTGTACCAACTCCCCAGAAGGAATGTCATCATTATATGCTACAAACATGTACTAATTAAAATATAAAACTATTTTAAAAATATTTTTAAGTGGCTATTGTGGTGCACAGTTGCAATCCCAGCACTCTGGGAGGTTGAGTTGGGAGTACCACTAAATTTGAGGCTAGCCTGGGCAATTTAGAGACTTTAGTGAGACCCTGTTTCAAAATTAAAAAACAGCGGGCTGGGGAGACTGCTTAGTTAGCAAGCGCAAGCACCTGAGTTTGATCCCCTATACCGCATGCTGGGCCTGGCCCCATTCTGGCAGCCACCAAAATTGGGCGTGTGGTGCACACCTGTAATCCCAGCGCTGGGAAGGCTGACACAGGAGGATCACTATGAGTCTGAACTGCATAGTAAGACCCTGTAACTAATAAATATTTTTAAAATAATAAAATAAATAAAAGTTGAAATGAAAATTAGAAAAGGCCCGGGGATACATCTGGGGAACACCCTGGGTACAATACCCACCAAAGCTGAGGGGAAAAAATTCTGGGCACCCTGACACACTTGTAATGCTGGTTACTCCAGCCAGTTGTGCGAGATACTGTCTGAAAATTTGTATGTTTTAACAAAAAGTCTGGAGATGTAGCTTAGCATAAGGCTGTGGTTTAATCACCAGTGCTGCCAAAAATATAAAAATAAATTTCGGCGAGGGAGGGGGTGGAGGATACAAGAGTGGAAGTCTGAAAGGACTGCGAAGGCAAAGTTTCTCGCTTCACTCCTCCAGGCACACAGTTCCTTTATTCTTTCTAAATTTTTTATGCTTTGACAGGGTCTTGCTACGTCGCTAGGATTCAACTGCCCCAACAGGATTCAAATTTGCGATCTCCCTCAGTCTCACCTCCGTCTCACACTCCAGCGTGTGTCACCGTGCTCGCTCGGTTCGGTTCAGTTTCCCTTTTAAGAAGCAATCTTAGCTAGCTCTTTAACGCTTGTTATTCGTTGGATTTATTTGTTTAGGAAATTTCACTCTCTTCATTTCCCCCCCAGGTTTCTGAAAATGCTCTATTTGCGGCCCCTCCCTGCAAGGAGGGCGAAATAATAACAGGGTTTGATTTGTGTACCCCTTGCAAGCCTTCCAAGGCGAGTAGCTAGTTTTGAGGCTGAGAAGGGGGAGGAGCGGGGCTAGAAAGGCACAACCTGAAAGGCCTGACCGGGCGCCGTCCCTCACCGCGCCTCTACACCGTCCTTTTCAACATGGACTACCGTTACCTGCAGTTGCGTCCCTCAGAGGTTGGCATCACGTTCGGCAGGCAAAGCCCGCGCACTGCATCCCTCACAACCTTCTCCCCTCAGGCCTCCATCATCTTGAGTTCGAGTCCCGAGCCTTTTAGCCCCTGCCTCAGGTGGACGGAACCCTGAGTCCCCCAGGTGGTTGTCCCGGTTGCTATAGCGACGACGGGCTGCGCACCACCCCGACCCCGCCTCGGCGTGATGACGCAATTACGCCCTTCCCGAGCGCTTGGTCCCGTAGACTTGCGTCAGCTAGTGGGGGAGGGACTGGGGGGGGGACCGAGGTTGGGGTGGGACGCCGGGCGCCTTGGGGCTCAGCCGGTTCGGAGCCGGGTCACCCGGGCTCCCGGGGCCCCGGAACCGGGATAAGTGGATCAGGCGCCGCGGCGAAGGGGGTGGGGTGGAGCGTGCCCTGTATTTCCTACACAGGTTCCGGGGCCCGGTGGAGGCGCGCCGAGAGCGGAGGGAAGCGCGGCGGCCCTGGAACCTGGATATCGCGCGAGGCAAGCCGCGCGCGGGCAGGCGGGCTATGGCGCAGGCGGGTTGCGGGGCCGGCGCTGGTGGCGGGGCCCGGTGCATGGCGGTCTGTCGGCGGAATCGCCCTCAGAGGCTGTCAGGTTGGTGGCTGCGGGAAGAGTGGGTCCACTGTGCCCAGAGTGGGAGGCCGGGCGGGCGCAGGGCCCTGGGAAAGTCCTGAGCCCGTCGTGCCCACCCTTCTCCGGCCCCAGCCCTGCGGCCGGGCCCCTGGACGATGGCCTGCCCCCACCCTACCCAAGGTCCCTGCCCCTCCATTCCGCCCTGCGACTCCTCCATGGCTCCTAGACCCACCTCTTGATTGTGCCTGTCTTCACCTCTGTGACCCCTACACCTCACCCCCTTGCCCTGAACCTCACAGGTAACCCTTAATTCTTACTCACTGATTGCCACCCCAGCGCTTCCCAGGGATCACAATCCAGTGACTCCCTCAGTTCGAATTAGTGATTCAGAAAGGCCCAAGTTCCTCACATTCTTCTAGTGACTCTCAAACTCTATCCCATATCCCCTACAAACAGTGATTCCCCCTCGTACTGCTCCTGACAACTCCTGAGCCACATTTAAGTAGTTTACCACCTACTCGTCTACACAACACTCAGTGTCTGCTAACCCCATGATTTTCTATTCCATGTTCTCCCGTCATCCTGCACTGGCATCGCTCTGTGTGCCTTAAGACCTCTAGTGGGTCAGTCAGCACTGTCTTACAGGTGTCCAACCTCATTCTGGTACTGAGGATACAGAGATGAATATAAAGGAGCAGTAATTACAGATCTCAGAGAATTAGGGAGTCTCAGGTTCAAGTCCTGGCTTTGCCTTTGGAAACCTGGGAGAAGCTCCTACCTCATTCTGTGCCTCAGTTTCTCATCAGAATTGTGATACAAGGTTGGCTAGATGACTTGTTTCCTTCCAGTTGTGAAATTCTGCAATTCTCAGTCAAGATAATAGTAGTTTGCAATCATTTTTATTCTGTACTCTAGAAATTTGATCTTATAATTTCAATGCAGGACCCATTTTCTTCATGAAGTTTGCTTCCTCATCCCCATAACCCCCTGCACTCTTAATTGTCCACACTCATTACCTTCATTAGTTGACCTGTTTGCAAAGTAATTTGGCAGAGCCAAATTTGCAAACAAGGTCCCTGCTTGGGACCTTGATGTCAGAAATCTAGGCTCCAGTCTAACTGGCCCTTCAGCTGTGGGACTTGTGGCGTACCTGTTAGGCTGTCTGAAGACCTCTGTGAAAGGAGTGTGGAAGTAGTGCTAGGGATAACATATACTGAGGACTTGGGATCTGGGGGATCTTGTTTTTACTGGGAGCTCCTGTAGGTCTCTTACTCTGTCCTAGATTCTAAGGGTTCAACAAAGAACACAAGATCCATACATTGTGCAACTGCTGACTTCTTGAAATCCTCATCCATGTCTACTGAAGCATTGTTGCTTCCTTGGTTGTTTACTCTGATACTGCCTTAATGATTAGTTTATTGACTACCTAATGTATTCCAAACTTTCAACAAGCCCAAGAGGCAATTATATCTATGACCATTCCTCCCACCTTTTTTGGCTTGGTTTGTTGGTGTTGTTTGTCTTAGAGACAGTTTCACTATGCAGTTCAGGCTAGCCTTGAGCTCACTTTGTAGCCCAGGTTGGCCTTGGACTCAGTGATCCTCTTGCCTCAGCTTCCTAAGTGCTGGATTTATAGATATGCATCATCACACCCAGCTTGGCTTTGTTTTGTTTTGTTTTTTGTGGAACTGGGGATTGAACTCAGGCCCTTGTGCTTGCCAGGCAAGCACTTATTCTACTGAGCCATCTCCCCAGCCCCTTTGCTTTGTTTTAAATAAATCCAAAATTCAGACAGCTAATAGCAGGGCTGGGATTTGAGTCTAGTCTAGAAAATAAAAACACCTTACTTCATTATTTTTCTTACCCCTTACTCCTGGTTTTCCATATCTTCCTGGTTTTCCATATCAACTTCAGCTCTATTTCTTGTTTTCTGGTAATTCTTGAACTCAACATCAGCTCATTCCATGATCTGAAAGATCTCTAGGACCCTTTGCCCATGCGTGGTGAAAATCATTCTATCCATTGCTTCTTACGCTTTTTATCCCTGAGACCCCTGAACCGTGTACAGGAGGAAAATATTCTTTTTATATTTATAGCTGAGGGTCTGGGGAGATGGCTTAGTGGAATAAGCGCTTCCCTAGCAAGTGCAAGGGCCTGAGTTCAACCACCGGTTCTGCCAAAAAAATAATAATAATAAAAGGTTAAACCTGTATTTTAATGCTAGGTTTGAAGAATGTATATGTAGTGAGACAATTAAGATCAAAGGATGTGATCTACTGGTAATAAACAGGGAAATTTAGCACACTCTCTTTGTTCAGGTTCCCTTCTGTAATCCTGTGACTTCAAAAACAAGGACATTCCTTTTTTTAGGGATCTGGGCACCTATCATTTAGTGTTTTATCACCTGCTTCAGCATAGGAGAGGTGACAGTGATCTTCCTGTTTCTGTCATTTTCTCAGATTGCCATGTGCTGAAGTAGTGTGGCCTGAACGCAACGAACTATACGTATTAGCTCCTTTGCCTGTATAGGAGTTCTAGTTCCTAGCCTTTACCCTATGGTCTCACCCCAGAGTGCCTCATACCACACTAACTTTACCCCTAGTCACTTCCCCACAGGAAGCCACAAGTCCACGTAAGACCCCACAGTCTTTCTTCCTGTGATCCCTTCCTGCTAGCATTTGAATTCTGGCTTCTTCCACTTGTGCTATCCTCAGCCATATCCTGTTTCTTGTGACTTATCTCATTAGCCCTTCATCCGGTGACTTGATAGGCCCAGCTTCAGGGAAGTGAGCCCCTCTGTGCCAGCATGGACCCATCTTGTTATAACCAATATCTTTCCTGAGAGCCTTCCCCTGCACGCCCCTGCCCAATATCCTCATCTGCAGGCATCTTCCCCTGTTTTTACCAAGAATTATCTTTTCAGCTCAAAATGAGCTGAACTCATGACCTTGAATTTGCTAGGTAAATGCTTATTCTACTGAGCTATCTCCCCAACCCTTCCTCTTCAGTTTTTACAAAGAACTATATTACATTCTTCACTGGAAACTGATTACCAAGGTCTCAGTTCTTTAGGTAGCAAGGAGAGTGTTCTTGGAAATCGAGTACTCATCTGGCTGTCTCCTGGACACACTCCCACTCTGTCCTATTTATGACGATGCTTGCCATATATGCCCTTGGGGTAGAACGCCAGCCTGCTCCAGCATTGAATTAGCCCCATTGTTTCCCAAACCCTTAGCACGACTTTCCACTGACTTTCCACTCCCATTCCTCCGGAAGTTGGATGGTGAGTAGCCAATGTGACTTTAAAGATCCACATGTGAAAGCCTGTTTTGTGCTCACCAAATTCCCAAGTCCACCTACTGCTATAACAGTAAATAAAGCAAGAGGTAGAACTACAGTGAGGAAAAGGGTATACCATGGGGGTCTACAGATTTGGGGGGTGAACAGGAACTCCTGTTCTAGTTGTGTCACCTCAAGCACAGAACATACCCTATCTTACGGTTTAGTTGTTTATGTACTTCTGTGACTTCATTGAGAACAGAGACTAGAGAATTGTCATCTTACTCTTGCCTCATATTAGGAAGGTAGTCAGTAAATTCTTACTGGATTCACTTAACTCATTCAGACATTATGTGTCGTGTATAAGTCAAGACAGCACACGTGTATGTTTTATGGCCATAACCTCCTTCCCCAATGATTTCCAAGCAAATAATAAGCAAGTCTCTTGATTTAGACAGTTTGAAATTTAGGCACTTCCTTTTTCAGTCATTGTTTTGGTGAAGGGATTGGTGTGTGTGTGTGTGTGTGTGTGTGTGTGTGTGTGTGTGTGTGTTTTCCCTGTTCTTGGAATCACTTGAGAGATTTGCTGGTACACTGCAGTTGTAATAAAGTCAGATTTATATTCTGTCTTACATAGACCTGTTCCCAAGAAAGCTAAGAGGTGAAGTATGAAGTAAGGGACAGAGAGGATCAGAGAGTAGAGGAAACAAAAATGTTAGAATTGGCAAAATACTAGAAATTGCTGAAGTTGGCCGGGCATGGTGGCACGTGCCTATGATCCCTGTTCTCAGGAGGCTGAGGCAGGAGGATCATTTCATGCTTGAGACTAGCCTGGGTTACCAAGTGAGCTCAAGGCCAGCCTGAAATGCATAGGGAGAACCTGTCTCAAAAAGATTTAAAACAAAAAAGAAATTGCTGAAGTTGAGCAATGCATGCATGCGTTTTATTGTTGTTTCTGCTTTTGTGTATGTTGGAAATCTGATAAAAGTTGGGAGTGGGCAGCTAAATGAATAAGAATAAATTTAGCTCTGCTTTCAGAAAACACCTCAAAGTAAATGAACTACTGTTACCGAGTCAGTACTATTATCTAGGTTAAGAAGTATATTTAGTCCTGACCCATCTCTCATCTCATCTGTTGGAGAGGTATTAGGAAGTTAAATTTAAAAATTAGCATTCTGCAGAATTCTGTAATTGGTGGCCTGGGAACTGTGACATCCAAAGAACAAGCCCCTGTTGCCCTTGTGCTTCCCTGCTTTTCAGCACTGGCTTAGTTTCTGGTGGAAAAAAGCGGGAGAGAGGTGAGGCTTGCAGAAGCTCAGGGTCCCTGGGGTTGGAGAAAGACTAGAGCTCACCTAGGTCTCCTGTGGCCCAAAGCTTGCAGATTACTGGGAGATGCCAAAGATACAGGTATTCATCTTCTGATCCATCCATTCCTGCCACAAATATTTGGTGAATGTCTGCTTTGTGCCCAGGGATGGAGGAATGGGCTCACCTATTAGAGAATGCATAGAACAAGACAGACAGTAAAATATATTGGGGAAGGTAAGCAGAGAAAAGACAGTGCCACGCTGCTGGGTTTTGCAGTTATTTTGTGTCTTTAGTACAGGGTGCTCACTACACAGATCAGACTTATAGTGATTCTCCTGTTTTCAGCTTCCTAAGCACTGGGATTACAGTGCCCAGTCTCATTCTCAGTCTCAGTGTGCCCCAGAGTGGGGCCAGCACAGCACGCTGGGAATCAAATCCCAGTCCCTGTGTCTATGGGTTTTTCATTTTTAAAGAGTAGTCAAAGAATAGCTCACTGAAAGGATAATGTTTGAGCAAAGACCTGAGAGAAGTTAGGGTGTGTCAGCATATGGATGGGATGTTTCTTTTTTCTTTTTCTTTTTTTTTTTTTTTTTTTTTTTTTTTTTTTTTTTTTTTTTTTTGTCTTTTTGAGACAGGGTCTCGCTGTGCAGTTCAGGCTGGCTTTAAGCTCACTTTGTAGCTCAGGCTGGTCTCAAACTCACAACAATCCTCCTGCCTCAGCCTCCCGAGTGCTGGGATTACAGGCATGCGCCACCACGCCCGGCTGGATGGGATGTTTCTTGTGGTCAGGGAAAACAGCAAGTTCAAAGGCCCTGAGGAGTGTGCATGGTATATTGGAAGAACATGAGGCCAGCCAGTGTGGCTGCAGCAGGGTCAGAGTGAGAATTGCCAGATGTCACAGGAGTGGATTGAGGCCCCATATGTTGGATAAAAGCCATTGGCTTTCACTGTAACTTATAAATGATATGGACATCATTAGAGGATTCTAGGCAGGTGAGTGACATGATTGTGATCATTAATGTTTTGAAAAGATGGTTCTGGCTACATGTATTGAGAATCAGCTGTAAAGGGACAAGGGTAGAAGAAGGAAAAGTGGTTAGGAGACTGTCTCAGTGGTCTAGATGAGAGATGGGTGGTTTGGATCCTCAGTGAAGGGAAAGTGAAGTAGCTGGGTTCTAGACTGACTTTGTAAGAGGATCCAACAGAATTGGATTGGCTTTTGAGGCTGACCTTCATATTTTGAGCCCAAGCAGTAGAGGGTGGGATTCACATTTGCTGAAATGGTGAAGCTCATGGAGGCAGGTCATGAGAAGGGAAAAATAAGGACTTCGTGTCTCGTGGGTTTTATTTATCTTATATATTAGTGTTGTTTTTTTGTTTGTTTGTTTTTTGGTACCAGGGATCAAACTTGGGACCTTGCTTTTGCCAGGCAGGCACTCATGCCACTGAGCTATCTCCTCAGCCCCTAGAGTTGTTGATTAGTAGATGGGTATACACGTGTTTGACCTAGAAAGTACCTGTTCTCTCAGTTCCTGGTGAGAGGCAGAGGAATATGGTGGGAAGCACTGTGGTGAATTAGGTGTCAGGATGTGTGCCACTACCAGGCAGCTGTGTGATCCTTTGGGACTCCTCCAGCAGTGCTGGCTGTGTCTTCACTGGAAAGTGATTTCTTCAATTTAGAAATGAACAGCCTTCCCAGCTGTGAGAGCTAATGAATTAGGTGCTTAGTAAACATGCTATCTGTGTGTTGAGAGCATTTTGGAAATTGCCAAGCTCTAAATGCAGAATAGATGTAAGATTCCTTCTTTATTTGCCAAAGTAATACCCAGGGAGTGCTTGCCATCTGCTGGGTGCTGGGTCACACAAGGATACAAGTGATGGAAGGTGCATCTGTGCCCTTATGGAGCACTGCAGATAAGCACACACACTACTTCCACCCAGCAGCTCCACTATTACATGCAGAGGGAACACGGCTGGAGTCTGACATTTTGGTGTGACATTCGCCGGGAAAAGCTTTCTGTTGACATGGACCTGGGAAGAAATAGTGATCATGGGTGTCCTGAGGAGGCAAGTGATACCCTGGACAGAGGGATGATCCTGGGTGAATTGGAATAGGACATCACAAGATTTCATCATTTTACTTAGAATGGTGTGCAACTTAAAACTTAGGAGTTAGCAATCAGAGTCGTACAGTGGGACCATCCTAGACCCATAAAACTGATAAGTTGTTATGGTTTGTGTCTGGTTGTCCCCACAAAGCCACATGCAGTCATTGGCAGCAGGCTTTAGAGTTTGTGCTGCTTAATTCATGATCCAATGCTAGGATTATGGGTGTGAGTGCTACACCCTCCCTGGTGCAGATAGCCTGAATACCCTATAAGGGAGGGAGAGAGGCTTGTCTCTCTCCACCTCTGCTCCTCCCTTTTGGCTCTTGCTTTTTTCTGCTGCCATATACTGCTGCTGTCTGTCAGGTGCTACTGTACTTTGGAGCCAGCTGATCATGGCCTGAAACCTCCATAGACTGCACTAAATAAACTTTTCCTTCCTTCATTTTGGGTGTCAGGTATTTTGTCCCAGCAATGAGAGAAAAGTAGCCAAGGCAGGTTTAGTTCTGGTATAGTTTTCATTCAATACTTTCAGAGTGTGGTCGACCATGAGTAACCTTGAAAGCAAAATGTAGGGTGGTGAGTGGGGCTGCTGTGTTGTGAGGAGAGTTTCTGACCAGGTAAACAAGAATATAGGATAGAGCCCATCCTAATCGATAGACTATGCACAAAACTAGTTAAGAGTAGTCGTCGTATAATAGCATCTATAACTTAGTGAAGTAGGAAAAATTAATCTTGGTGAATGGGAAGAAAAACACCTGGCATACAAATCTAAGTAGAGGTAAAGTTTTAGATTACTTCAAGTGCTAATTCCTAAACCTACAAACTTCATGTATAGAAATGTGGGAGGGGGAGGAAAGCTCACGCAATCATCTGTGTTACTGGTAGCAGTACAGGACTTACAGCGCAGAATTACTAAGATCTGCACATTGGGTGGGTTGCTCAAAGACTTGTAACCTGCTAGACTGTGGCCCGCTGTGAGTCAGAGTGCCTCCTCTGGCACCTGGGGTTTAACACTTCCCAAAGCTTGCCATCCGGTGAATCATTCTTCACTGATCGCACTGTGTAACTGTGTGTTGGAATTCCCTTCAGCTTTGTGACAGTTGATACAGCATGTGAGGCAAATAATTAAGATAATGAAGTAGTCAAAGGCTCCTTGAGATCAGAGAACTCACCTGCGGTGTAGGCGCAAGGATATGGTCAGAGACCAGAGTTCTTTTCTATGTCTGATACTATCCTCTAAACCTAAAAAGTACCACACTAGATGGCACAGCAATGAGGGAAAAGGGCAGTCCCCTAGACTACATCAGCCAAAACTACCATCATGACCAGCCAAGGACACACATCTGTTAGAGCCAGTGTGTCAAGTCCTTATAGACTCACTGCTGCCCCGCCATCAATTTGACCAGCTTTCCATGAGGAATTCCTTAATGGCACTCATGAGTTGTGTGCTGAATAGGTTTTGTGGTAAACTTGTAACAATAATGGATTCCTTCTATTCTGTATTCAACTATGCCTCAGTATTGGGGAATCATGAATATTCCTGGAGCCAACAAAGACAGGGCAAAGCATGCTTTTTGGCTTTTTGAGTCTTTCATTTATCTTGCACAGATAAAACATTCTTAGAGCTTAACTGAAATATAAAAAGACATCCATTGAAAAGTCATCTTTCCCTGGCTATACCCCAGTCATTTAGCCCTGGTTAGTAGTTTTTTGACTATCCTATGAACATGTTAATGTTATTGGTAGCACACAGAAGACATTACTGTATACCTTGCCTTTTCTGTTTCCTTTATTTTAGAGATCTTCCTAGGTTAATAAGATTGTCTACTTTAGTATCTACATAATTATGGAAGTTCATACTAATAGATGTTTATGTTGTATGTGTCTATCACTGTTACTGGAAATCAACCCCAGGGGTTTTCTACCACTAAGCTACATTCCTGTCCCCTCTTTGTTTTTTTGAGACAAGGTATCCTTATGTAGTATCCTTATGTAGTACAGGCTAGCTGTGAACTTACTGTATAGCTCGAGCTGACCTTGAATTCACAACAGTCCTGACTCAGCCTCCTGAGGGCTAGGATTACAAGCATACACCAACCAGACCTGGCTTCCTTTTCCATGTTTTTGACATTCTCACTAAGTTGCCTAAACTGACCTTAAACTTGCAATTCTGCATCAGCCTCCTGAGTACCTGGGATTCTGGGTGTGTGCCACCATGCCCAATTGGAATAGATGTTTTTCTTTGTAGGGTCTAGAACAAATGATATAAAGGAAGGCTATGGGGAGTATAAAGGAAAAACCTCAAAGATGGGAGGATTGGCTTTTTAACCAAAGTAGTAGGTTTAGTACCAAGCTACCTCTCAGCGCATTGCTGGCATCTTTTTATTTCAACCTTGTTTTGTTCTTACAGTGTAGGAGATTGAATCCAGGGCCTCCTGCACGATCTGGCTTGTAGCAGATAGCTAACTGGTGGTCAACTTAGTATACCCAGTTGAATTGAACTAGCGTGGTGCTAGACGTGGAAGGCCCACCTGAGGGTTGTTGCCAGTAGCATAAAAGGCAGCATGGTTCTTCTGGGTGATCTTGTCATGATGGTTTTCCTGATGAACTTGGCTGTTCTTGTTGGAGGAGAAACTCGGGATCTTGTCACTAAGAATGGCTACAGTTTGTTTGCAGGGAGCTCTGGTTCTCATCTTGAGCATCTCTTCCTGTCTCCAGAGGGGAAGATGGTGCACTGCTAAGCCTTGTGGAGAATCTTGTTGTGCTGGCTTTCCTGATGGGAACTCAGTTTTCCTCATTGCTGAGGGAGCTCAGAACCTTGCTGTTGCTGAGGATGGCTGTGGCACCTTTTGGGGAGCTCTGGTGCTTACCTTGAGCATTGCTTCCTGGCTCCTGTTCAAATCCCTCAGCTTGCTGGTACAGTTCCTTCATCTTCTGGCACAGACTTTCTAGCTTCCACCATTGGCCTTTGGGCCTTGCCAGCACAGATCCATGAAACAGGCTGTGTGAGGTATTGTCATGGGCTCTTGGCCTCCAGTTGAACTTGTGGGAGGCATTGTTATGCACTCTTAAGTTTTTAGCTGGACTCATGCAGGATATCAGGATCTAGGCCCTCTGCTGAAGTATTTGGTCTTTAGTGTCTGGACAGATTTATTTGTGTGATTCCTTATAAACTAATATAAAATGTGTCCTGTATTATATTATTCCCCTTGGAAAAACCCCAGATCATACATGGCTTGACCATTTTTTTAATTGATCTTTTTTCAGTGCTGCAGATTATACCCAAGGCCTTGTGCATGCACTCTACCAAATGTACTTTCAAACACTTGCCACTGAGCTGCATCTCCAGCCATTTGACCATTTTCCTTTTAAGAACTTCTAACCCTTTAGCAGCTCATTTCTTTTTGTCCCCTTCTAGCCTTGTCTGAGATGAAGTTGAGTTTTTTGCATTTGGAACTAGATGAATGTCTAAACTTACCCCTTTTTTTCCATTTACAGTTAATATGTTAATCCCGCTTCATTAATACAGATGGTCTTCATGATTCCTTTATTTTATTTTATTTTATTTGTCTTCATGATTCTTGCCTAGAACATTTAAACATTTAATTAGCTCAGTTTTTGTGCATTCTTTTGGTGGATGAATTATGAAGACAGGGTTACTGGATATTGAATCATGAGCCTTTCCCCATGGGGTTAAGCATGGACCTGTTGTTCTCTTGAGAGCCTCAAGCAACTTCGTGCTATCAACAGGGCACATCTGTGCCTGTCTTTCTACTTGGCCAACCTCAATTGAAGATTTTTTTTTTTTTTTTTTTTTTTTTTGGTGGAACCAGGGGTTGAACTCAGGCCCTTGTCCTTACCAGGCAAGCACTTATTCTACTGAACTATCTCCCCAGCCCTGGATTTTGATTTTTTTTTTTTTAATTAAGAGACTTTCTTAAGTGATTTTAAGTTTATAGAAATAATTGAGCAGAAGGTATACTATGCTTTCCCTACTTGTTTTATTATTAACATCTTGTATTGGCATGGTACATCTGCCACAGTTGGTAAACCATTGCCAGTACAGTATTAATAGAGAGTCTTCCCAGGGCTTGCTTTGGGTTTGGCCAAAAGCATGATGTCATGTCTGCCTTACAGTATCAAACAGAAGAGCTTTGCTGCCATAAAGGACCCCTGTGGTCTGCCTATTCATCCTTCCTTCTATGCAGGACTTCTGGTAACCAACCACAGGTTGGGTTGGGTTTTTTTTTCTTTGTCTCTATAGTTTCACCTTACTCAGAATATCATAGCAGTGGGATCATTTGTACATATCCTCTTCATATTCCTTCCCTTAACACTGTGCCCTGAAGGTGCCTCCTTGTTATCTGGCTCATTTATTATTATTTTTTTTTTTTGGTGGGGGTCTTTTTGAGATGGGGGTCTCACTATGCAGTTCAGGCTGATCTTGAGCCCACATTGTAGCCCAGGCTGGTCTCTTAACTTGCAGTGATCTTCTTTCCTCAGCCTCCGGAAGGCTGGGATGCAGGCATGTGTGCCACCATCCCTAGCTAAGGCTTCTTACTGTTATGCTGGATAATACACTGCTAGAGGGATGTATCAGTTTGTGTATTGAAGGAAATCTTAGAGGTTATTAGCCAATTTTTGGCAACTATAAATAATGCTGCTATAAATATTTATATGCAGATTTTTCCCTGGACATAAGTTTTTGGCTTATTTGAGTAAATGCCCAGAGTGTGTGATTGCTGGGTTTTACAAGGAGTCATCAAAATATATGGTGAATGATTAAATTTTTAAAAATTATTGTACTAAAAGACACATTGCCATTGGTCCCCTTCAGAGTACTCCCCCTCATTTCAAACACATCCATCTCAGCACTTTCTGAAGCAATTCCGGAAGTCCTCTTTTTGTCTTTGAAGCTATGTTCAAAAATACATCGAATGCTGCTGCTGATTGCCTTCCAGCAGAAACACAGGCTCATAAAAACATCACAGTGCGTCCTCATCCACCTTCTCCCCTGGATCTGGCACCACATGACTTCTGGCTCTTCCCCAAAGTCAAAATGACCATGAAAGGTAAATGTTTGAATTGATTCAATACTTCAAGGCAGCCACAGTGATACAAGTAAAAAAGAACTTCTGGAACTGCTTCAGACAGTGGCAAGAACAATAGGATACATATGTTCAAAGAAAGGGGGAGTATTTTGAGGGTAATTTGTGGTGGTGTGTCTTTTACTGTAATAATAAATCTTTTAAATTTAAACATGCACTGTAGTTTTCAGTCACAGCTCATATAATGAGTATGGTTGGCTTTGTAAGGAACTGTCTTCCAAAGTGCTTGTCCTATTTTTGCATTCCCACCAGCAGTGAATAAGACTTACTGTCACTCCACATCCGTGTCAGGCTTTGATGCTAGTGTTCTTGATTTTCACCATTCCAATAGATGGATAGTAGTATTTTTTTTTTTTTTTTTTTTTTGTCTTTTTGAGACAGGGTCTCACTATGCAGTTCAGGCTGGCCTTAAGCTCACTTTGTAGCTCAGGCTGGTCTCGAACTCACAACAATCCTGCTGCCTCAGCCTCCCGAGTGCTGGGATTACAGGCCTGCGCCACCACGCCCGGCTAAACATGGGTTATGCTTTTAAGTAAGGCGTTTTCTTTTTTTTTTTTTTTTTTGTGGAACCGGGGATTGAACTCAGGCCCTTGCGCTTGCCAGGGAAGCGCTTATTCCACGGAGCCATCTCCCTGGCCCTGGATAGTAGTATTTCACTGACATTTTAATTTGCAGCTTTCTTATGACACAATGTGGTGTCATTTTTTTGTGCTTATTTGCCATTGCTAATTCTTTGGTAAGCTGTCTCTTCAGATCTTTCTTTTTCTGAGACAAGGTCTCAATACATAGCTCAGGCTGGCTTTCAACTCAATATATGTGTAGCCCAGGGTGGTCTTAAACTCTCCTGCCTTAGCTTCCCTTCCCCCATATTTTAATTGACTCATTACATCCTATGCATATCTCACTGTCAGCCTTTTTTTCACCCCCTCTGGTAGCCAGTATCAAACTAGTGATCTTGTGCTTGCCCGGCAGGCAGTTATGATGCCACTGAGCCATATCCCTGGCCTGTCAGCCTTGACTATTGAATTTTGTACTTGCATTTTTATTTTTGGTAACTTGATAAGTAAGGTCCCCAAAAAGAGCCTTCTTGGTCTTTGTCTTGGTCCAGAAAGTTTATACTTGTAATTCCATGGGTAAATTATTGGAATCCCATCAAATTAATTCCAATCTACCACTTCCAGTGCAATCTATGGCAAAAATAAAGACAGTAAAGTATATATGTAGTTATGAGGAGTCAAGGGGTCCTATGTCTAGCCATGGCGATGGCTATCTGGAACAAAGGTCTCAACAGAGGGCCAAACCCAGCTTTTATTCAGTCATGAAAGAGGTGTGGCTTGAGGATGAGTGACTGAAAAATGGCAGGAAGTAGGTGAGTACTGTGAGCTGGGCTAGGTAGGAGGCCTGCATTTACCTCTGCAGTACACAGCAAGAAGGATATGCAGAGTAGTCTGCACTACACAATTGAGATAGTATCTAATATTTTGGGGTAGGTGCTTTAGCTCTGAGCATTGGCTCTTTGTCCTGTGTCTACCCAGCACATATTAAAGAGTAGCAGGTGGGGGTTCTGGAAAAACACACATGCTGTCTTCAAAGACTACCACTAGCACCTTGGCTAGACCAGTGTGCATTGCTTAAAGCTAATTAAAGGAATAAGGAAAAGTCCTAGCAAGCTCCATACATATCAGTACAAGGAAATTGGGTCAGGCTCAGCCAAAATGGAAATGATTGCACTTTTTTCAAGGAGAGTCAGCCAGGTGGTCCTCCACAGACACCATTATTCTTTCCTGTTCTTTCATTATTGAGAGTCAAACATTTTTAAAAATTATTTATTGCAGGGTTTTCTTGTGTGTGTGTTTTAGTTATGCGAATTCACATCATACTATTTGTTCTGTAGGAATTGTAAACATTTTTCTTTTTATTTATTTTGCAGAACCGGGGATGGAATTCTTTTTACTATTATTATTGATACAGGGTCTCTCTGCTCAGTTTAGACTCATAGGGAACTTCCTGCCTCAGCCTCCCCAGCACTGGGATTACAGGAGTGCACCATCATGTCTGGTTTCAGGGCTGACATGGTACCCATGGGGTTCCGGGGCCAGCATGGCTTGCGGTACCTGGGATCAAACCTGGGTCCTTGTGCTTAGACCACCAAGCTATCTCACCAGGAGTAGGAATTTGACATTAATTTTGGAACTTTGTATGTGTCTGTGTTTTTGATATTTAGTGCTTTCCTGGTTTTTGCTTTGTTTTGTTTTTAGGTATTTAGTACAGGGTCTATAGGGTCTCACTATGTAGATTGGACTCAGTGTTTCTCCTATTTTCAGCCTCCCAAGCACTCAATCGCTGTTTCAGGGTGCCCTGGGAACAGGGCTAACATAGCACCCCAGGGATCAAACCCTGGCCGCTGCTCTGTGCCTAAGCAGATCCTTTAGTCCACTAAGCTATCTGGCTGGCCCGTTTTCCTGTTTGTTTAACCAGCTCTTCATTTGATTTTCTTTTACTTCAAAACTCCACAATTTCTCCTCCTAACTAGAATCCACTTATTGTTTCATTTTGATGAACTAATGAAATAAAAATTGAACCTTTCTGTTGGAGGCAATATTTTTAACATGTAGCTATGATGACCCTGTCTCTCCTTGGGCTGATGGGATGTTTCCTTTTCAGACAGCTCTCCCCAGGCCCATGGTGACCCCACGCAGAACTGCAGAAACCATTCAGCCTGACCTGCATCCTGTCTGTGCTAATTTGCTTCTTGGTGCAAAGCTTCCCCTTAGGATGGTTCTTCCACAATGCCTCAATTCTGGACTTTCCATTAACTAAAGGTGGGTTGGAAACCCAGGCATGATTTCCATATTGGGTGTTTACAGACTGAGGTGTTAAAATTCACTTGAATATATGGCTGAAAATTAGATTTTTTATTTGTTTTAGTTTAAATGAGTTCTGTTCTGTAATAATAGGGGGTCTGTATTTTCATTGCCCTTTTGGAGTTGGGAATAATCCACTTTGCCTAATTATTCCCTTTTCTGTGACTAATTCACATCTATAGAGTTGCAGTAGCCAAATAGGAACCATACTAAAAGTATGATTTGTGCTTTTAAAATCAGTGTGCTTTTTGCAAAGAGATGTTTAGCTGATGTTTTACATTTGTGTTCTGTTAATGCAAGTTTCTGTTTTTAATTTCCTGTTTTCTCTTCAGTGTTTAGAAACCCACAGAACTAAGCTTTTTCACAAGGGTTTTTTGTATGTGTGCATATTAGTCTTCTTCTATAATAACAAATGCTGAGTCATCACACTGCAGCTTTCCCAGATCCGGTTCTGATGTGTTCACTGCTTGTCCTGTCAGCCTTCATCCATCCCTACGTAGTGCTTCTTTGCCATCTATGAGAAGTTTCCCAGGCTTGCAAATACGCATTTTCTGAGTAAAAATTGTCATAACTTCTTTTTCTAGTCAAAGCTGAGCATTCTTCTCTTTCCAAGCAAATGTGTTTGTTTTTTTGGCTTCAAACACAGTTGCCCTTGAGGCTGCTGAGCCAGCAGAGTACAAAAAGCCTTGTTCTGGGTCCAGGGAGTTCTGTGTGGCAGGGGGTGAGGAATAGTGAACAGGTGTCTGTGGTCACCACAGCCACACTTGGGTGTGGATCAGAATAGACCTCAACGGTGTGACAAAGCTGAAAAACACAAATACGTGCTGTGCTTTAGTTTCCTGTCTTTCACATCCCTTATTTTTCTGTGTTGAGGAAGTAGTTTAAACGCATCTTATTTTGTAAACAGATTCAAAGCATGAAAGTTTTTTTTCCTGTTGCCAATAATTACAAATCATGTTTTTATAGTAGGAAATATATTGATATATTTCAAAGTCAGAGGGTTGCTCCCTGCAGTAGAACCAACAGTGGGTTAAGGTCATTTAAAAAACAAACAAACATCTGGTTGAGAGACTTATTCTGAGAATCAGGTGTGGTCCTTTTTGGTCCAGCCTTCTGTCATCGCCCTTATTGTCTTCCTCCCCTAGTCTAGCTGTCCCCTTATCCAGCTCAGGGCATTGTGGAGCTGGCAACTCATACCCCAATAAAGAGAAGACAGAAGAGTTATCCTCCCAGCTACCCTCTTGGGACCCTAGGAGTTATGAATCTGAAAAGGCAAGGCAGGCAGGAGCTGCTCAAATGCATACCTGAGGCATGACAGGCCCCTCTGGCTCTGTCCCTGTCACTGATGGTGGTTGCCAGTAAACCCCCACTTAAAGGAGGAAAGGGGAAGGAGCCAGGGAAATGGCTCAATAGAACAAGCACTTACCTGGCAAGCACAAAGGCCTGAGTTCAATCCCCAGTTCTGCCAAAAGGGAAAAAAAAAAAAAAAAAAAAAAAAAAGGAGGGGAGAGAGATGGCATTCAGGACTCTTGACAGTGCCTAGCAGCCATGAAACACCCACATCTCCTGTGGCCAGGCAGCCTTAGAGATCAAAGGAAACTAGAGAGCAGCTGTGGACTGTTTGAAAGTTCTGTAATACGAAGTTTAAGGAGGAAAAAAATGAGTGAGTTGGGCTGTTAACATCCATGCTAAAAAGTGGAGATTTGTTTTCTTTGAGCCTAGGATGGTTATTTTGGGCAGTGTGGCTACTGGCTATTCCCTCTTCCCATTGTAGGCAGACCAAAAAAGACTGAGTTTGAGTTCTGTGGGTGGGGTAGAAGCTAAACAACCTGTGGTCAAGTGTTTCTGAGTGCTGACAGGGTGTTGGTCACAGTGGATTAACAGAAGAAACAAGCCAGATTCTGAGCTGTCCAGACGCTCAGCTAGGCAGCTAGTGTGCCTTTGACTCCTGGCCTCAGTGGTTGGTAGGTTTGGGGCCTTGGCCTTAGTAACCTCATCTGTAAAAAGGTATAGTGTACCCGCCTCCTCATGCTGTTATTTTTAAGATAAAGAGAGTTGAGCAGTGGCTGGCACACACCAAGAAGGACCTACGTGATGTCCATTGGCATGAACAATGGAAAGGATCGTGAGGCCATCAAGCTAAAGCTTCCTCTATAAGGAAGCTTCCTTGTTAATCTGGGCTATGGCCACCATTCCTGGCTACATTTTAGAAATATACAGACCTCAAAAGCATTTCCTCTTAGGGTACTTTACTTTTTTTCTTCTCTTCAAAGCCAGTATTTCCAGAATACTTCCTGCATGGAAGCACCAGTGTGCCTTCATTTAATCCTCACAGCAACCTGGGAAGCAGGTGCAACTCGTATACCTATCTCTAGCATCAGAGGGCACAGCTGTTCTTATGCTTGCCCAAAATTGCACAGCTTCTAAGAGATAAAGTCTGGATTGGAACAAGGCTGCCTGATGCCAGAGCACACAGGCTACTAAAATTACCCCTGCTGCATGAGCCACAGGGCCCAGTGCTAAGAACTTGAGGTCATTTTTCAATCCTTTTTTTTGTTGTCTTTTTTTTTCGGTACTGGGATTTGAACCAAGGGCCCCACACATGCTAGACAAGCACTCTACCACTGAGTTATATCCTAGCCCTCTTTTATCTTTAAATGACACAGGGTCTCACTAAGTTGCTTGGGCTGACCTCAAACTTGTGATCTGCCTGCCTCAGCCTCCCAAGTACACAGTGCCTTTCAACCTACAGCTTATTTTGTTTGTAGACAGACTTTCTCCTGCCTATCCTTATTTCTGACGCAATGTGATTGCACTGAAACAGTTGACAGAAGAATTTCACTCCCTGATTTTAAAGAGAATGAAGTGTGAGGACCATAGAGCAGACCAAGAGAAATCAGGGCCAGAGCTTTTGTGAAATAAGCACCACTGAGGATTATCAGGGCTCTAGCAAGGTGAGGATCACTTTCAAGATCCTAAATGGCCAAAGAAGTGGGGTTAGGTTTCAGAGTTCGCACCTTGACCAATAGTGGCTTACCTTTTATCCTATAATATTCTGATGCCAGCTTTGGACTCCTTGTCTTCTGAAAAATTCAGAGACTCGCATACCAAAAAGGTGATTTTCAGGTGATTTGGGAATTTGCAGCTTCAAAGAACCTCTGTACTGGGCAGCTTAATAGACAACCTAAGCATGCACTAGATCAGATGGCCTGGGTACACAGCCACCTCTCACTCACTGGCTTGGCAGTCTTAAGCAAGTTGCTTGAGCTTAGAAGAGCTTAACTGTAAAGTAGGAGAAATACTGTAATGACATTGAAGAATAAAGTTGTTGCTTTATACGTGGTTAGTGCTTCAAATATTATTCATTATGCCGGGCGTGGTGGCGCATGCCTGTAATCCCAGCACTCGGGAGGCTGAGGCAGGCGGATTGTTGTGAGTTCGAGACCAGCCTGAGCTAAAAAGTGAGCTTAAGGACAGCCTCAACTGCATAGTAAGACCCTGTCTCAAAAAGACCAAAAAAAAAAAAAAAAAAAAAAAAAATTATTCATTGTCAGTAGTAATAATATTGCTCCTTGGAGCTTAGCTCATTCAATATTCATGGGTAGAATAAAAGAATAATTCCAGTTCAGATGCCAAACCTAGGATGGAACATCTCAACCAAGGTGGCACAGATGGGCTGTAGTTCTGCCACAATATTGATCTGCTCAACGCTTGAGGCTGCCGAGGCCCCAGCTGGCTGTTTCTGGCTTCAAGCAGTAGCAACTGCCACATGACATACAAATGCTCTTCTTGCCACATGCCCTGACATAAAAACAGACTATCAGCTTATAGGTCACAAGGCTAAGTAGGCAGCCCAGATTCCAAGACCAGGAGAACTCTGTGGGTGGGCAGCAAAAAGAGTCTTAACAACTGGAGCAAGGGCAGAAGCTGCGGGCCTCCTTCAGGGTTCATGAGCATGAGGTCTACACCTAGGGTTAGCTGGATGCCATGGCAGACATGAGGGCCTGTGGAGGTGCTGGAGAAACAGCTGTGAACCCCAAACCAGACTGGAGCCCAGAGTGCTGAGTAGGCAGCAGACCTTGAACAGGTAGTAATATGTACCAAGGAAGGTGACACGGGTATGAGTGCTACAAAGTGGTATGTGCACAACTACAGCATTTATAACAGGACCCAGCCTCATCTGCAGGGTGACTTTACAAGTGATAGGAAACTTCCGAAGGGTTTTCATCAGTGAAGTGCTATATTGAAGTCTGTACTTTTTTTTTTGTTTGTTCATTTGGTGGTGGTGTTGTGGGTGCAACCTGAGGACTCCTATACACTAGGCAAGTGCTCTACCACAGAGCAGCATTCTCAGCTGTATACCTTCAAAAAAAAAAAAAAAAAATCCTGGCAGCTTGTAGAAAATGTATTGAAAATAGGCAAGAGTTTATCCAAGGACAAGAGGCTCTGGCCATTGTGATGTGAGAGATGCAGGGAAGAGAAAGACTTGGGATGATCCACTGCATGTGGATAACAAAAGGATCCATCTCTAGGTGGGGACGAAGTCTTTGGGGACATTTGATTCACTTGGCAACCAGTTCAGTTTGCAACCAGAATTATAGGAAGAATTAGGTTCATAAACCAAGATGCCACTCTGTTTGTCTCTGTCCTGGCTGTCTTCGTTAACTCCTTGCACCAGGAGGAAGCTATGCAAGTCTTTATGTGATTCTGGCCATTTTCCCAGATTTGTGACCCACAAGGAAATCTGACCTCAGCTGTGGCTCTTGGTGCTGATCAGAAGCCAACTTCATGTCTGAGCGCATGAGCAGCCACTTGCCATGGAGAGCTTGGGGCTGCAGACAGTGACCCTCAGTGATGGAACAACAGCCTACATCCAGCAAGCTGTCAAAGGTGAGCATTTCCAAGGACCTCAGACTCCCGTCTCTCAAGCTCTGGAAAGGAGAATCCCTTTCTAAGAGTCTCATCACCCTGCCATCTGTGCTGCTTGCCTCTGCCCACCACCACAGCTGGCTGTTACCTGGTGCTTGATGAAAAAAGAGCTCTTTAAAGGAAATTTTCCTATACCTAGGCAAGCTAGCTAACCACACTACCCCAGCTGCAGCAGACAACACCTTGCAAAGGTAGAAATTCTTCCATGTAGGGAGTAGTGGGATGGATGGACATAGCAGTGGTTATAACTTTCTGCTTTTCCTATATTTCCTGTTCTATGTTTTTGGTGCTTGCTAGAGGTACTTCATCTTTTTGGGTTTTGTTTGTTTTGTTTTTGAGACAGGGTTGCTCCACGTAGTCTAGGCTGATCTTGAAGTCACTATGTAGCCTATGCTGGCCTGGAACCTGAGGCAATTCCCCTGCCTCAGCCTCCCACGTGCTGGGATGGTGGCTGGTAGGTATGCGCTCCGTGCCCAGCTTGTCATATTCTAATTCACACAGGTTTAAGCACCGGAGCTACCTCCTGAGCATCTGCCACGTACCAGATGCTGACCGTGACCTGCTGTAGCTTCTGGCACCATGTATTATGATTATTATTATATACCTGGTATATCAATTTATATTTATGGTTAAATACTAAAAAACACTAAAATAATAGAACTAAGTACAGGTTGGGTATCCCTTATCCAAACTGCATGGGACCAGACACATTTCAAATTTTGGAGATTTAGATTTTGAAATATTTACATAGACATTCCATTCTTTATTAAATTTTTTTTTGGGGGGGTTACTGGGGCTCAAACTCAGGACCTTGCACTTGTTGGGCAGGCACTTATGCCACTGAGCTATCTCCCTAGATTATTCTTAATCTGAAATCCATTTGAATTTTGGAACATTTCAAATTTTTGGATTTGCCCATTAGAGATTTTCAGCCATTTATCTGAAATTCAGACTCACCTAGGAATCATGTATTTTATGTGACAGCCCTGACCCCACTGTCAGGGAACTTTCCTTGAAAGTAAGTGACAGAGGAGAGCACTTGCTTTAGGCAGGGCCTACAGGCAGGGGCCCTCCCCCTTCCTTGCCAGCATTGTCAGGCCTGCCAGATGGTATTTGTGTCTTCTTGGTTAGTGCTGGGGAAAGACTGTTCTTTACTTGACCTTTTCTGGATTCTGTGAACTCATTGTTCTTGAAACCACATTGCCACTGCGACATTGCCCCCCTTCATTTCAACACAGTGCCATAGTAAATTTCCATTCCTAGGCTTACAGATGAGTTGTTTATTGATTGTATTTAAACTGTGTTTCCTGCTGGCAACTAAAGATGTCCTTGATGTCACCAGTAAGCTCTTTGCAAATGACGTTGGGGGGATGGCCTCTTGTCCTGAGCTGTCTGTGATGTGTGTGCTGGCTTCATTCTCTTGAGACTGGACTGTGTCTACTCTCTCTGAAAGCCTGAAGCCCTCTGACTTCCTGTCTTGGGCCTTCTTTCTCTGGTGCAGTCTTGGTGGGATGGAAGGCTTTGGGATGGAAGGTATGGCTGTGTGTACTCCTTGGACCCAGTTAGTTCCTGAACCTCTGTCTTCTGCTGAGACTTAATGGTTGAAATGAATGAGTAAAAGCACGTGACACATCTGACCGGAGAAACTCTTATCCTTCTTTCTTGTATTTGAGTCTCTCTGCCTCCCCCACCTGTTTCTCTTTCTCTTACCCCTCTACCT
>PVKA01012243.1:0-58395 GCA_004027165.1 Ctenomys sociabilis
CAATCAGCTCTTTTTTCCACGGTTTATTCAGGACCCCTATACAATCTCCTTCCCCTACTAGCTAGCTTCCTTGCTTCCTCCTTCCTAGTCTCTCTGTTCTCTTCCTGCTATCTGGTTGCTCTCTTAGAAAAAGCCCGCTCTTGGCTTTAAACCAGTGGGCGTCCAACCCCGGAGTGCCACGTGGGCACAGCCGATAGGTCCAAATACACAAAAACAACGCCCTAGTCCTTAGCCTTAGCCAGATAAAAAGTTGTTTACTACAAAAAACATTCACCCCCAGGTGGGGGTGGATGACAAAAGCCAGCTCCGTCTTTAAGGTACAACTATGCCTTTAAGGTCACTCACCCCCAGGCGGGGGTGAAAAACAAAAACCAACATCACCTTTCAGGCGTGGCTATTCACAGCTCCCTACAGTTGTTAATCATGCAAATAGTGGATTCTTAGTGTTTAATGACTAGAAATATTTCAGGCATCAGTCTGTTCATATTCTGTGAACTGTGTATCAATAGAAAAAAGATAAATACAAGTTTCTGTACAACATTCCTTTTAATTAGCGATGCAAGAGATTTTAGGAGGGCCTCATCTAAATGGGGAGATAGATACCTGAATTTTTAAGTAAATGCCAAATTGCAACAGGTTGATAAGGTCAAAGTAGATTTCATTAAAGTAGTAGGTTGTGATAGGCTTTATAAATATGTTGAGAGATGCACAGGGGAGTGAAGAGCAGTACACATTGAGGATTAATAAAAATTTAAGCTGTGTTTGTGGCCTGGTATTATGTATTCATAGCCATTGAACAGTGAATTGAATACTTTGCTTTTTTCTTTAGTATTGGTCTGTATGAGTTTTTTTACATACGAAGTATGTATAGCACCAAGTAAAACAAAACATGTGACAGATAGCATTAGTTTTTGGTCACTGACATAATACCTGAGAAAACATAGTGGGGGAAAGATTTATTTTGGCTCATGGTTTCAGAGGTTCCCTTCTTTATTCCATGGTTGGCTGGAATACTTCCTTTTATGTCAGTGACAAAGCCGAGTCACACATAGCAGAAGGGTGTGGTAAAAAGATGCTAACTGCATGACTGCCAGAAAGTAGGGAAAGACACTGGAGCCTGGATATAGTCTAGTCCCAAGGGTATGTCCTCATGACCCACTCCTTTCAGTTTGGCCTTATCTAAGTTCCATCACCTGATGTTATCAGATTTATCTGTGAGTATTAATCAACTGATGAAGTTAAAGACCTTGTGCACAAATCACCTTCCAAAAACCTCAGCTCAACATATAAACCTTTTGAGGAAATTTTTATAGTTAAAGCGTAACAAATATTTTTGGAAACGTAGAAAACTATGTCTTAGTGAAAACACACCACCACTTATAAAGTATTACTACAAAAAAGAGAAACTGGTCAAATCTCTAGATCTAATTATTAAATTACATTATCAGAATACAGTCAGATTGGAGAACCAAAAGTTACCTGGTGCCAGACTATGGGCAACTCTATAAAATTTTTAGGAGAAACAGTGTGCAGTGATGTCTGGAATTTGTCACAGTAAAAGAAAAGTATGAATGTTATATTTTTAGTTGTGTGTTGGTGTTCATTGGCTTTGATTATAGATACATCATGGTCTGTGAGGCTTTTGTGTCTGAAATTCACTACAATAATTATAAAAAGAATTACTTAAATTTTTCTGATAACTTTTTGAGATATTTTATTGCTTTTAAAGTAAAATATTACTTAACCATTTTATTCCCTAATATAACATGCCTAAAATAAAATGAGTACTATTGTAGTTTAGTTATACACAGTGCTTCGTTTTTTTGTTTTGTTTCATTTTGAGAGGAAGTCTGTGTAGCCTGAGTTAGCCTCGAGCTCCAGAGATCTTCTGTTTCAGTCTCACAAGAACTGGGCTTACAGGTGTACCCTACCATGCTTACCTCTAAATAAATCCTGAACTTTTTCTATTGTGTAAAAAATGCATTTAAAATTCAAGATGATCTGTTGATAACTGGCAACTATTTTTGACTTTATAGAGTTTTGTCTTTTATTTTTAAAAGCTTCATTTTGAAAGTTTAATATGTAGAAGAGGATATGTTATAATACCATTTTTAAACTTTCTGTTGAAGTTTAAGGCAAATCTAATTTTGTATCATCTCCAGTTATTTCAGTAGGGACAAGATAGGATCAGAAAGTACACTAAATGTTTAAATTTAAAATTTTATTGCAGTAAAAGATGCATTGCCATTAATCATCTGCAGAACAGTTTGCCTTCCTTCAAACACTTAACCACTCCACTCTTGGCTCTTACTAAACCAGGTTTAGAAGTCCTTCTTTTTTGAATGTTTTTAGTTGCACTGTGATGACTGCTTTGATGTCCTGAACTGATTCAGAGTGTTTACCTTTCATGGTCATTTTGACTTTGTGGGAGAGCCAGAAGTTGCATGGTGCCAGCTCCATTGGGTGAGCACACACCATAATGATTTTATGAGCCTCTCTTTCTATTGGATAGTATTCAGTAGCATTGTTCATTATTTTCACTCCACCTCTTAAGGATACCGTGGAAAAAGAACTTGCAGAAGTGGCAAGAACAATGGGATAAGTGTTTGAAGTAGGGGGCAGTGTTTTGAGGGTGACATTGTAGCATTATATATCTACTAAAATTTAAGGTAATTAATTTCATCTACAACAATAGATTGTTTTCTTCTCGTGTCAGGAACCAAGGATATCTATTATGTATGATTAATAATGTCTCAAGTTTCTTTTATTAATAAACCACTTTACTTTCCCCCACCCCTTTTATTTCCTTTTCTTTGTTTGCAGACCTGGCTCATCTATGCAGTTTCCCTTTTACAGAATCCTGCTTTTTACATCACATTGCATTTTATATATTCCTCATATGCTTTGTGTTCTGTAAATTTCTAAATTTGTAGTTAGATGAAGGCTTGTTCAGATGCAGGTTTAATTTAGCAAGGGTATTTTGTAGATGTAGTCCTTGTAATTCTTATATGACTCCAAGAGGAACAGAATGTCTAGCTATCTTTTTGTAGTGTTAACATTTATCAGTGTTTTTGATGCATCCATTGTCATTTGTTTCCATTGTAAGGTTCTCATCCTTTCACATAATGGTTGTTAGTAAGTAGCAAATGATTACATTTTATTAGTTACAGCAAAGATACTTTCTTATCCAGTATACATTAGTTAGAATTCCTTTGTTAAGAAGGATATTTCCATGAACTAGTCACAGTGAAGTACATTTAAAAATTTTTCTGTCAGAGAAGCAGGACAGATAGTGAGTTTCTAAAAAAAAAAAAAAAGCTGATGAGATACTCCCTGCCCACCTTCAGTGTAAGGAGTGTGGCTTTCTTATTGTACTGGTAAGTGTTGTGAATGTAAGGTTTTAAGGTTTATTTTCTTGTTCAGTGCAGTAGTGGTTCCTTTCAGAATGCTTTAATTATTTCATTTTAGGCCAAGTGGCACACAAAATACAGAGTTAATTGTTATTTGTTATTTCTTGAAGTGTCCTTTTTTGTTCCATAAGTTATATCAGCCATTTCTAAGTTCTGGTTTCTGTAATTTTGGGGAAAAGGTTGTTCTTAAAAACCGTAATAATGTGGATTCCACGGTGGGTTCTAGTTGTTTAGTGTTATTGCATAAGGGCCCTTTCCATGGACAGTTTTTGATAGAATCATGTTAGGAGCTCATTTATTTCTAATTCATATTTAAGGGTGATAAGTTTGGGTGTCTTTGATTTTTATATTTATATCTCTGGTACACTGAAAATCTTATTTGCTAACAGTGACTTGTTTGCTAACAGTTTTTTGAAAAGCAACATCAGTGTTGCACTTACATTATTATTTAAGTTTTCTGTAGACTCATTTTTGTCTTCAGTGTATATTCCACAAACAATAGTGCAGTCATGGAGCTTTATTGAGAATTTCCTTTGTGTTCTGTTACCAAAGTGATGATTAAGATTGTTTCAGTTTTTGGTTTTAAATTCTTTTTCACTTTTTTTTTTTTTTAAGTTTCTGAAGTCAAACCTATTAAGGAACATTCAGTGAAATCTCATAAGCTTACTTTTTGAGCTATATTTTTTTCTCTTTGCCTCATGTAATTTTTTTTTGTTTATCTCTCATTGTTAGTGTAAGCAAGTGTGAATTTCTTCCTGCCATCTCATTCCCAGAGTAGATTTCAGGTAGGACAGTACAGTATTTTGTATCTTTACACTTGAGTTAATGATAAATATGTCCTTTAAGAGTACTTCATGACTGTATGAGAAAGGTTCTTTCCTACTGTATAGTTTTTTGTATACATTACAGATGGTGCTATAATGAATAACTACTTATTGTGAATAAGTAGTCTAGTTTACATGTCAATGTACTTAACAGATAGCAGTATTTATTTAGAATAGCTGTTAGTTTGAAATTATTAAGTTAATATGTAAGTACAGATGTAAAATTGCTATATATAAATTGTTTGTTTGTTTGTTTATTTATTTATTTATTTATTTAGTGTAGGGATTGTGTTTTGCTACCTGGAAAGTGTGGGTGCATGTTTTCTGTAGCTCACCGAACTTGTCACAGGTTTGGAGTTTAGTCAGTCCTGATAGGTATGATAGTATCCAAACATAATATTGATTTGGGTTTGTTTTACTGTGAGCAGAATTAAAGAGATTTTCAGTTTAATGATAATTTCTGTTCCTGTACTTCTATTAATCTCTTGCTTTGTTTCCATAGAGTAACTGGTTTGTATGCTTGTAGTTTATTTTATTTAATTAATTTATTGATTGATTTTGGTGGAACAAGGGATTGAACTCAGGCCCTTGCACTTGCCAGGGAAGCGCTTATCCCACTGGGCCATCTCCCGCTTGTTTATTTTAGATTCTGTTTTTCATCTAATTATTAGATTACTTTAAAATTTCATGAAATGAAAACAATTGAACTTCGTTGTTTTTTTCTTCACTATTTCATTGACAATGTCTCATCAGATTTCACCAAACACTATATAGTGGAATTTATTGTAGTATTCATTATTTAGATTTTCTTTTTCTTTTTTTTTTTTTCTAAGTGATTTTCATAGATGTTTAAGTGAGTTGGTAACATACACTGTAAGAGGATTTTAAAAACTGGTACATCAATAATAGAATTGCACAGCTGTTGAAAGAATAATGATTTTTATGTATTGATTTTAAAGTCTATTAAATGAAGAGGATGATGCCTGTTACCCTGTTTTCTGGTAGGAATATTTAAGATACATCTGGAAGGTTTGAGGAAAAAAATTATATGAAACTTAGAAATAGTTTTGGAAGGAAAAGAACGTCTTTATATTTGCTGAATTTTTTTTTTTTTTTTTTTTTAAGCTGATGTTTTCTAAGTTAATGTGTTTTTTTTTTTAATGGGGAAAGGGTGAGACAGGTTTTTGCTATGTAGTAGAGGCTGGCTCACTATGTTGCGCAGATTTGCCTTGAACTTGTGATGATCCTCTTGGCTTAGCAGATTGGCCTTGAAGTTGTGATGATCCTCTTGGCTCAGCCTTCTAGATGCTGGGGTGCCCAGCCCTAAGTCAGTGGTTCATTAAGAAGAAAAAACAAACAAACAAACTTTAAAATACTAACAAGGATGATATGGCCAGAAAGATTCACATCCATGCTTTCTTCTATATGTTTGTATTAAATAAACGGTATATATTATTTTCAAAGATGAAAATACGGGACACAGTTCTTTAACTGTTTTGGTCTTATATCCTAGTTATTAAAGATTAGAAAGTAAAACACCTACATCTAGGGAGATGTCATGTTGTAGGCTCTGTTCCAGTAAACTATAAAAGTCATTTTTATATGTGCCTTGTCTTCACTTAATTTTAGTCAAAAAAGTGAAGTGATGTGTAGTGTCTTAAGTTCATTAAGTTATCCTTTTTCTTAGTATTTGTTTACTGTGCTCATGAGATAATTTATGATATTTTAATGTACCATATTTACGTACTTATAATGATGATTCTAACAACAAATGTATGGTTTTAGTTGAAGGTCTTAAACTTCCATCTTGATAGTTTTTGGGCTTAATATTTTTACTTATATGAGTTCTTTTGCAGAAATCTTTTATTTTAAGTGATATTTTCCTAGGTTGTTCTTTTTTTCTCCCTAGAATCTTTTGTTATATTTTTCAAAATTGTGAAAATGTTAACTGCATCAATCTCTAATAAAAAGCTTGGACCTTATCAATATTGTCTTATGTACTTAATATTCTGTTCCTTATCCTGTCACAGATATCTAATGCAATGATTTCTGTCTTATTTTCAATGATTTTTTTCATGTAAATAACAAAAACAGACATTTAACCTACTATATCCATGGTTTTTGTCTGCATTGGTGTTTCTCTGTCAATTTTATGAAATGCCTGTATCTTTCATTTAATACAGATTTGCTCATTTTGTAGTTTTAAAAAAGTGAGTTTGTGCAGCCTTTTTTTTGAGGTTGATTGATAAATATGTTTTTGGTATGGCCACAACCTAGTTAAAAATTATTTTTTGTGATCTCATTCTTTGCATATTTTAATTTTTCCAGTGTTTTCTGAATGTCTTTGTTAAGTGTTGGAAGACTTAAAGCATTTGTTTACTAAACACTACAGTAGTCAACACAAAGGTTTCTGTGACCCCAAAAGATAGGCAGATTCCACCCCCCTCCAAGCAGGCAAGGAATTAACTATACTGTAGCAGACACCAGCTGTTGTTGTCTAATGCAGTTCAATTCTTACATTTATTTACCTGGAGATAGAGTCAGATTCCACAAGACTTCAGATGCCAATCCCAAATTGTTCCTGTTCCCTGACCAACTTAAATTGGGACTAGAAAAAACTTGTACAGGCTTTAGAGGATTTTACAAATAAGACAAATGTGTGAGATATGGGAAAAAAGGCATGGAGAAATAAGCGGGTCTTGATTGGTGGCCAAGAGTCCTAGTAGTAGCTGGGGTTAAGCTATTTATCTCAAAAGCCAAATGAAAAAGTAATGAGGAAAATAGGAAAGGAATTTATTCAGTAAAGCCATATGAGCTTTTAAGAATTTACTTATTTTTTGGTTAAAGGAATCAAAACTCAGAGCCTTGTATTTGCTGGGCAAGCACTATACCACTGAGTTACATCCCTGGTCTCAATAAAGCAATATGGGAAGATAAAGGGAGACAAAGCATTCCAGGCTATGCCTTCTTCATTCCTGTGTTTAAGCAACAGTGAAAACATTACCTTTAAATAAAGGAAAGAAAGTGAGGAGGGGAATTGGGAGATGAGAGCAACAAGTATACATAGTTAAGTAGTCTTGGTTAAGCTGTGGTCTGGTTGATCATTATATCTGGTCTTTGCTGGCTTTAGGGAAGTCTGTATCTGGAGGTAATCACCGTGAAATGATTGCTCCTGCCTTGTTTGTTCAAATCATGAAGTGATCTATCTGTAAAGTTGTTAATCCAGCATGATTTATGATAGTGAGATGATAGTGATAGTGAGATGCTGGAAATAGCTGAAGTATAAAGAATTAGTAGAATGTTTAAAGTGTATTGTGTAACAAAATTTTATGATGCTTTTCAAATATTAATTAAATACTTTTTACTGTCCTGGAAAGAATTACAGTAAATATTATGATATGGAAAATAGATTGTTTATATTTTGTTCTTTATTTAAAAAAATTCTTCATGTTTATCTTCATGTCTTCAGTCTTAAAGCGTAGAGGAGGTTATATAAATCTATTGGTAAATTTTAGACAGACATTCCTTAAGTAATTTGCATATCTATGTATAGAAGATAATAGGAATCTGACTCAAAATTTAAGGTATTAAGGAAACTCATATTGTACAAAGTAAATGAAAGACAGGCACCAGTAATCAGTGCTTATCTTAAGTCCCTGTTATAGATACTCTACAGGGCTATGCAGAAGCTTTCCAAACCCCATTCTGTTAGATTTTTATGGAGATTTAATGATATTGGCAGAATTGATGAAATTACTTGTCACTGCTGACCAACTTAAACTTCTCTTCTTTCCCAGAGGTTGGACGCTGATACGCTGATACTGAAAGTTGCATCCTCCTTACCCTGTTTGGTCTTCTTCCAGTGACCTACCCCCACTTGAAGTTACTTTATCACTTATAAGTTAACTCACTAACTTACAAAAAAGTCCTGTCATTTTTGAGCTTTTCCAGTAATTTTAGGCTTTAAATGTCAGGAACGGGGGATGGAGACCAAATACATATTTCAGAATATCACAAATTTTAATATTTTTAAGGTTTTTAGTTATTGGTGAGATACTGACATAGACATTAGTGAACATTTTGTAGAATTTGTCAGTATTTCCTTTTATGTTTAGTCTCCTTATGTCTTAAAAGTCTTTACATATGAAAAATTTTAGAGATTTTACATGTATTAATTGAAAATATTTCAATTTTCCTGTTTGTATTGGTCTCTTACAAAATTCTATTTTGTTTGTGAATCTGTTCTCTTTCATTTACCCCAGTTAAGTTAAAGAGTTAGCCAATTAAGTTAAAATCATTGCCATGTTTCTCTCCATGTTGTATAAACTTGTATCTTACAATGAAGGCTAACCTATAAAATGCAGAGCACTGGCATAAACAGGGTAGAAGTTGATTTCTTTCTTGTAAGTGGAAGTCCTGCTGGTGTGAGAAAATGTTACTAGTGTACTCCATAATATTCACTCTGTCTAGTTTCTTTCATCCTGTTGGTTCATTGGTCCCTGAATCTTTTGTTTTCAGCTGACTGGGCTGAGGCATAATTGTGCTTTTTTTGGGGGGGGGGTGGTGGAACCAGGGATTGAACTCAAGCCCTTGCTCTTGCCAGGGAAGCACTTATTCCACTGAGCCATCTCCCTGGCCCCATGTGATTCTTTTTGAAAAGAGGTTAGGCTCCCTAGAGATTGTTTATTTTGTTGTCTTAAAAATAATCAACTTGGTTTTATTGAACTTCTTCAGCATGCCATTCGTGTGTGCATTTTGTGTTTAACATACATACATGCATATATGTAATGTGTATGCAATATGGAGACTTCATTTCATGAACTTTGCACTGACCTTTTAAAAATTTCTTATTTTGAGATAGTTGTGCCAAGTTGCTCAGGTATCTTTCTTCCTCAGCTTCCTAGATTTGTGTGTGTTCAACCACATACCAACATGTTTTCAAGCTTTGTCTTGTACATTTTGATAAGTTATATGAGTTAAGTGCTTTCTAGTTTCCCATCTTTGCTCTGTGTTTCGTAGAACATAGAGACTCCCATAATTTGTATTGTCCTTCTCAGAATCTGATTTTCCTCAGGAACTTGGTATTTGTATCCTTGTCCCACATCTGTCATGATTCCCTGGATTTCTTGAAAGGAGAAAGTTTATGACCATATCTAATCCTGGATTCTATAGAGAAGGCAGTTCTCATCTTTAGCCTGGCAGTTCTCGCCTTATAAATAGCCCTAGCTTTTTATCCAGTAATAACAGATGGAGTTGGATTGAAATAGTACAGTGAAGTGCTGGAGAGATAGTTCAATGGCATAAGCCCCTGCCTGCTTGCCTGGCAAGCAGAAAGTCCTGTGTTCTATCCCTGGTACGAGGGGTGGGGTGGGGGTGGAGAGAAAAAAGTACATTGAGAATGATACACACTAAATATGATAATAAAAAATAATATTAAAATTAATGCCAAATAGCCTCAAATTTGTTATGTGGTCTCATGTTTTAAATGTTTCTTCCTTGGATTGGCATATAATTTATGTCATCCTTTGTGGACGTATTCCTAATTATTTCTTTAGGATGTTAGTGTTTTGGAAAGTTTTTGATACACAAGAAGTTTCTGTGGTCATGGTTGGCAAGACACATGCCAATCTTTAATTTCTTTTCTTAGTTGAATAGATGAATTTTTTGAAGAGTACATATTAAAGATTTTGATTCTGAGTTGTAAGTACTGTTAACATGATATGTATCAATAGGCACTAAAATGGAACAGCTATCAATTATTATTAACTCATACATTTCATATATATTGTAAGTTAAATAGATGGTAATATTTCTTGTAAAATTGTTCCATCAATAAGTGTGATAATTTTGAGTATAGTAGTTGTGAGATTTTTATCAGTGGAGAGATGAACGTAATTGCTTTTTTATAACACTATGTAGTTAATTAAAATATTTTTCAGTAGTTCTTTTAAATTCTCTAAATAGGATATAGCTCAGTGGCATAGTACCTACTTGACAAGTACAAGATTCTGAGTTCTATTTCTGGTACTGGAAAAAAATTCCCCAAATTGCAACTAATTGGATACTAATTTTTCTGACTCATTTATAGTGATGATTGTGCTTTCTTAGCAGATTGAAAAAAAATTTTGTCATGCTTAAAGATTCATTGTAGGAAAGAGTGTGAGAATATGTTGTATACCTTAAGTCACATTCCCACCTAAGAAAACAAATAGCTAGACAATATCCTGATGATACACATTTGAAAACAGGTTAGATATAATTCTGAAAGCTGATGGAGGAGGAATTAGATTGGTTTTGAAAAACTAAGGTCTTATAAGATGTTGAATATAAAGGGGTTATGACTGGTTCAAGTGAGTATAAGGAATTAATTTTTTTCTTTTTAATTTTATAGTATCTGATTTAGAGTTCTATTAATTTATGGATGGGCTGATTTTACTCTGTGTAAGAAACTTCCATTCTGTGTTGCTTTGGAGTGATTTTAAGTTATCTGATAGAAGAGCAAAAGCCAAAAAATATGAATAGTCCTCCCTTATTCGTGATTTTACATTCTTTGATTTATTTATCCTTGGTCATTCTTGGTTTGAAAATGCAAAATGAATATTCTTGAAGTCAACAACTCATCAGGGATGGGGAGATAACTCAGCAGCAGATGCACCCGCCTGGAAAGTGCAAGGTCCCAAGTTTGGTCCTTGGTTCCACCAAAAAAAGAAAAAAAAAATAATTTAAATTGTGTGTTATTCTGAGCAGTGTGGTGAAAAATCTCTATGTGCCTTGCCTTATGCTGCCTGTGGACATGATCCATCTCTTCATCTAGACTATCCACAGTGTACATGATAACTGCATATTAATCCTTTAGTAGTTGTTTTAGATGACAGACACCAGGTGGACTGCTGAGGCATGGCATTATGTTAAGTAACCTTCATTTTACTTTATGGCGCCAAAGAAAAGTGATGCAAAGGAACTGCCAGAGTATAAAACATGTAGGGACAGATTACTTTTAGTACTAAATGGCAGTGTTATGGAACATATAGGAAAGAACATAGTATATGCAGAGTTTGGCACATTCTGAGTTTTCAGGAATCTACTTAAGGTCTTGGGAGACCTTCCACAGTGAGGGAGAGAATAGTATGTGGATAAGGTTTACACCATGGAAGAGGCCTGTTCATGTCATGCTGGGAAAGCACCAGAGAGAAGATGAGAAAGTGTCTGAGGTCCTAGTATCCCAGTAAATGTAAGCCTCCAGTTACTTAGAACACCTCCCATTGGTCTCCACCTCTTGAAATTCCACCACTTCCCAGTAGTGCCATACATAGGGTAAACATCAAATCTTTATCACATGGGAGACACACAAACCATTGTATTTATTAACAAATTTGTATGGGCCTGTGCTTTGGTCACACTTGGGATTATTGCCGTGAATACTACTAATGTGGGTCAGACACATGGTGATCATGCATATGTTATTACATTTAATTCTAAGGACTGTGATATAGATATTATCTATATTTTGCAAATGAAGAATTTAGGGATTAGGATGATTAAATATAATTACACAGTTGATAAATGAAAACTGAACTCCAGAGCTTCTTTGTATTTAGCCATATTTGAATACTCAGTATGAAAACAAACAACAGCTAGACAACATTTCTTACTGATAGTGAATCTAATACAGATCAGTGGTTCTTAAATTTTAGTATATTAAAATTGGATTCATGGACCTACCTTGTTTTCTTATTTACTATGTGTGGGATAGAGCTAAGAAAATAAGTTGACAACAGATTTCCAGGTCTAATGCTAGGCTAAGGAACTACATTTTGAAAAAGGAAATCTGTGAAGTATATCCAGCTATACCTATATAACCTCACTATGTTATGCTAAGTCTTTTATACCTTAATTGTGAATTAGACTTGGTATAAATAATGTATTAATGTGGTTTGAAACTTTTTTCTTGTATTTCCCCTGAACATTTGATGCTTAGAACGTTTAAATGAAGAGAGATGACCTATGAATTTCTTTTGTTTATCATATTCATATTTATTGGTGAGTTTAAACACAGTAGATGAGTTTAAACACAAATCACCATAAATACTAACGTTAATTTGATTTTTGGACTTATTTAAATGCTTTCACAGATTATCTTTGAATGTGCATTTTTCATTTTAGTGGTTTCGTGCACCTTCATATTGGTTAGTTGCTTAAGTCAACTATAAATACATTTTCAGAATACTAACAGCTAAAACACCAATGGCTAGTTTGAATAACCGCATTTTTTAATTTTTAATTTTTTTTTTAATTTAAGACAAGGCCTACAGGGTCCTTGCTATGTAGATGGGACTCATAGTGAGCCTCTTTTCTACAGCCTCCCAGGAGCTGGGATCATAGGGGTGTGCTACCACTCCCAGTCTCAATTGCATCTCAGTGTGCCCTGAGGCAGGTCTGGCACAGCAGGCCCAGGGATTGAGCCTGTAGCCCCTTTGTCTGCCTAAGCAGGTGCTTTAATATGCTGAGCTATTTGACCCAGTAACTGCAGTTTGTAAACATACAAATCTATAACTTGTCTGTAAAGGATTTTAGAACATGATTCAATCATTTTACTTTTTCAAAGAAACTTCTCATTCCATAAATTTTGCTTTTATTTTTAATATTTTTGAATCAGTGGTACATACACTTAGTTTTAATGGTGATGATGTTTAACTCATCAGTATGAATTTCAAGTTTTAAGAATATGATTTATCTGGATAAAGGCTCCTGGGATGAAACATAACAACATGTTTTGAGAAAATGTAGCTACTGTGTTTTTTGAAGTTTTGGTAAAAAATAGACTTAGCTTCCAAAACTTTTTGATTATGGGACCTAATTATTTTCCTACATGTGTAGTACCAGTAGTATAGAATTTGGTATTAATTTTTAAATGAATATTTGAAATGTTACATGTAATTGATAGGTTTTCAGATTAATATGTTTGAATTCATGAATGTCTTATGCTTGTTTTTTTATGTGTGTTTATAGAGAGGATCTGACGAACTACTCTCAGGCAGTGTTCTCAGTAGTCCAAACTCTAATATGAGCGGCATGGTAGTTACAGGTAAGCATTATTCTCTTAACAGCCTATCATTTGTGATGTGCTAGAGCAGAAAATTAATACTAAAATTAATCTATACCACAATAGCCCTTAGTTTTAAGTGCTGTGTTGAAACATTTTAAAGGACGTTGAGTGTGTCCTGTGACCTCACACATGGTTCATAGCCTTCTACCACAGAACTGTTCCCTTAGTGCTAAATATTGTATTTGTTTTTAACTACATGACTAATCTTTTAAAGTAAAAATATTTTTTACGTATAGTATTATTCATGGGGTATAGTGTACCATTTCAGTAAATATATATATATATATATATATATATATATATATATATATAGTGATCAAATCTAAGTAATAGGCCATATCTTGTCACTTCAGAAATTTTTAGTTTCATTGTGTTTAGAATACATTCAAAATCCTTGATTTTTTTTTTTTTTAATTAATTTACTGAGATAAATTCTCACTGTGGTGTCCATGTTGTCCTTAAACTCCTTGCTCAAGTGATCTTCCTTTCTCAGTTGCTAAATAACTGGAACTGGGCCAGGGAGATGGCTCAGTGGAATAAGTGCTTCCCTGAAAAGTGCAAGGGCTTGAGTTCAATCCCCAGTTCTGCCAAAAAAAAAAAAAAAGCTAGGACTAAGGCCTATTCTGCCACAGCAAGCTCTTGTCATCACAGTAGTACAACTTTTTTTTTTCATGTTAAGATTTCTTGTTCCCTTTGTGCATTTTTCTTATGTTTAGGTTGTTGTGTTTGCATATATTTTTAAATGTTCTATGTATCATAAACTTTGAAGCATAAACTTAAAATTTAAGGTATTCAAATATATAGTGTTCTTCGTATGGCATCCATTTTTTGTTGTATTTTGTTTCAGTTGATTTCTTCTTTAAAATTTAAGGTGATTTATTTAATGTTTAAAGTTATTTAGCGTTTAAATTCTATATATCTGAAATGCCAGTTATTTTAACATCTGTTAAGAGTTTACAACTTCTTAGATTTTTAATGCATGGCTGATTGGCCAAATCTTGAGTCTGATTCTTACTAATTGAAAGGATTTATTTTACAAGCCCTTCATTTCACATATTGATGTGAAACTGAAGTGTTTCGGTTTTTGTTCTTTATTTCTCTGTATCTTTTCCTGAAATACTTGCTTAAGGAACTATTTAGTAAAAGCATTGGGAAAGACTAGAAGGTATTTATTTTCCTCTACATAGCTGTGCCTCTTGCAGTACACATGTACATTTTTTTTTTTTTTTTTTTTTTTTTTTTTGGCAGAACCTGAGATTGAACTCAGACCCTTGCGCTTGCCAGGAAAGCACTTATTCCACTGAGCTATATCCCCGGCCCACACATGTACATTTTTAATGTTTCATTAAGCTAAAAATTACAGGGAAGTACTTAACCAAATATGATGTGAGGATGAATTTGTTACTGTGTATTGCTAAGTACTAGTTTTTTTGTAGAAATTACAAAGCCAAATTACAAAGCCATGATTTTGATAATTAAGGAATCATGTACAAATAATTGAGCAAATAGGTTTAAATGTCTGCAGCTCTGTTTTTCTTATTAGTATATAACAGCAGATATTTGAAATGTTTCTACAAATAATATTCAAAGTTATGACAGTCACTGGTAGCAGCTTGGCCCCTTTTTCCAGTTTCTACCCCTAAAACCGAAAACTGTCTAATTGAATAAAACACATAGTACAGCTGATGAGCAGAAACTAGGAGATGATTATCCTTGAGTGAAAAGAAGCATAATGCAAATTTCTTGACTACTCAATGGGGTACCTTATTGTTGTAGCTCAGGGTAGTAGAGACCAAGCGAAGTGTAGATGTCTCCCTGAACTAAAGCGATTTGAGATTGGAATCCAGAGCCCCTTAAACATGTATGTTTTGTGGAGAAGGATCCTGTTGAAAAGGAAATGGCCCAGAAATTTGGGTATTATACAAAGACAGAATTTGATTCACTTCATCCAAAAGGTTGGATTATGCCTGAGTTACATGTGTGTAGATTAAGATGTTGCAAAAATTATTAGAAATTGCTTTCTCTGGTGCTGAGGTAAATGATAATTCTAAACGCTCAGATATTGGAGTTCTCTTCAATCAAAATGCAGACATTTTGCGGAGTATCTCAAGCTTTGAAGACAGACTAGAGAAAGCTCAGAACTGTAAAAGAATTGTAAAAGAAATGTTTTTAATAAGTGCCGTTTATCTAAGAAGCCAGAAGTCTAAACCTGGAAGATACAAAGGCTTTGTGAGTAGTAGTTTAGTTGCCTACCTGAACTAAACAAGCCAAAAAAGAACAACATAATTCATTCTTCCTACAGATCTTATCAATCAGTATCAGTAGCCTGCCATCAGAAATTGCAAGTCATGTGGAGAAGTTGGAAAATACAATTCATAAACTGTAGAAACAATATTCCACAGTCATTTTGTATACTAACCTATATATCAGAATTAGCTAGCAGATAGGAATGTACAGTTTTCACTCTTAAGAGAAAAGACTTGAGTAACGAGCAAATGGAGGAATGTGTGAGGAAATTTTAAAAAATACAAAAAAAGAAAGCATATAGAAACAGTAAAAAGTAAATCTTCAAAGTATTAAAGAAAAGGACATTTAATAGGATAAATATCTTTCTTGTACTAAAAGAAACTAACCTGTATACACTGAATGGAATGTGATTATATAGACTGGGAACTGCAGAAAAAATAGTAGAGCCCTGGAAATGGTAAGTATATATGCAAATAAAAATTTTAAAACATAGTTGTGAGTTTGTTAACTTTTGTTATATCTGTTACATAAAATAAAAATTTTGTCTCATGCATTTATGGGGTTATGTATATAGATTTATATGGCAACAGTTAGCTTGAAGTGAAGAGAAATAGAATTTAAGAGTTAGATTAATAGCATTTTATACGAAGTAAATGCAATATAGAATCTAACTTTAAAAGATTGTGATTAATTCAAGGTTACATTTTAAATGTCCGCATGCTAGCTCTAAAAAACAGATTAAGGAAGTCAAAGTCAGAACATTCATTGTCTGGTTTTAGAATTACTGTGAAGCTACACTAATCAATACAACATGATAACAAAGAGCCTGAAAGTAAATTCATATAATTACGGACTACTGAATTTTGATAAAGGTGAAAAGTCCATTCACTGGGAGACTGCAAGAGTGCTGTGAATATTGGATATAGGGCCGAGGAGATGACTCAGTAGATTACATAAAACTCTAAAAACACCGTCTGTAAAAAACACGTAGGCCTTCACTTCATAAGTAAATATTTCTGCTCTTCAAGCAAAGTATAAAAACGACATTAAGGGACAGAACATATGAACCAGGGATTGAACTCAGGCCCTTGCACTTGCCAGGGAAGTGCTTATTCCATTGAGCCATCTCCCTGGCCCCCATATGAACATATTTATGAATTGAATAGCTGATAAAGTATTTATATTCAGAATGTGTATATATATATAACAGCACCTATAAATTCAACCTGATACTAATAGTAATACATTGACCACAATACTTGAATTGATAGTTCAGCAGAAGAATTAGATGACATATAAGCATGAAAAAGATGCTTAGCATCTAAATAATTTATTGGTTAAATGTACATTGGAACTAGTAGATAACATACATACCCATTAGAATGACTGAAATTTAAAAAGACCATACTAGGTATTGGGTAGAATTGTGACACTGAAGCACTTTTGGGAATGTAAAATCGTGGGAGTACATTGGAACACAGCATGACAGTTTCTTAAATTAATACATGTACTGTCTCCTAGACATTTATTTATTTAACAAAAATGAAGACATTTATTTAAAAACTTAACATATGTTCTTAGCAACTTTATTTGTAATAACTCATACCTAAAACAATCCAGAGATCCATGAACAGATGAATAGATAGTTGACTGTTTTGGCTCTGGTGTTTTACATACAGTGGAATATGTGCATTTATATAGAATGAGTTACTCATTACAACAGCAGAATTACATTGTGGGAAAGGTGGTCAGATGAGTACATCCTATATGATTCTATTAAATGTAAAACTAGGAATTCAAACTAAAGGACATTGATGATTACTAGGAGTTTTGAGGATAAGGACAGTGGAGTGTGAAGTAGCAAGTGGCAAAAGGACACTTGGGAGTTCTCAAGGCCTTTCATGTAAATCAAGTCCTTTATATAAGATGGTGCAGTATTTGCAGAAAACCTATGGACATCCTCCTGTACATGTTAAGCCACGTTTTGCTTATTCATAATACCTATTTCATTGCTTACACAACAGTTGATTCCCTTGGATTCAGTGTAGTAGTAAGAGTGTGTCACGTTCAAGTTTTATTATTTTGAGTTTACTTAAATTTTCTTTCAGATACTTTAAATCAGTAATGGATTATTGTTGTAGTCAGGGTTCGCAAGGAAGAACAGTATAGCACATATAATTTATAGTATTACTTTAAAATAGTTACCCCAAGAGTCATATACAAAAAGATTGTAGGAAATCCGTCCACACACTAAAGACCAAAGAATCAACTGAGGGCCTAGATCCCATGGTAACATCCTGCATGAGTCCAGCTGGTGACCCAGAGCCCATCATAGTGCTTCCTACAAGTCCTATTGTAATCTAAGAGCCCATGATAGTGTCATGCAGGCCTGTTTCATGGATCTGCAATGTGAAGGCCTAAAGGTAGGTAGTGGAAGGTAAAAGGTCTGTGCCAGCAGGATGAAGGATGTGTGCCAGCAGGCTTGTGGGATCTGAACTACACCCCAGAAGCAATATTCAAAAGTGAGAACCAGAGCTCCTTCAAAAAGTACCACAGCCATTAAGATCAGAACTTCTTCCAGTGGTAATAGCTGGCCTCTTATCAGGAAAACCAGAGCAAGAAGGTTCTCTAGGAGGCTGAACAGTGCACCATCTTCCCCTCCAGAACCATGAAGCAATGCTCAAAAGTAGACCACAGCTGCCCCATGTCAGTTACTTTTCTCATTGCTGGAACAAAATACCTGACACCCAGAACTAAGGAAGGAAAGGTTTGTTCAGCTCACAGTTTGTGGAGTTTTCAGTCCATACTTGGCTGGCAGGGTGCCACATGGCAGAGGACAGCAGTTCGTAGTGGTGGAAAACAGCAAAGAGCAAAGGCAAAAGGGCAGAGCAGTGGCAGCTTTGGCAAAGGCAAGCTTCTCTCCTTTTCTGTTGACCTCAGATTATCTTCCCTGAGGGGTGTGTGGCACTTGCACCCATAATCCAAGCAATACTCAGATCCTTAATCCCAGCCTTGGATCATAACTTAATCATTAAACTCTAGACTTGTACCTCAGTGACTGACATGAGGCTTTGGGGGACAACTACATCCCCAAAGTGAACTGTAGTCATTTCTATGGACAACAAGGTCCCAAGCACCTTCGATAATGGTAACAGCTAAGTTCTAAAGCCAACATGACAAGCTCCTGCAGGAAAACTAATAGCTCTCTGCAGCTTCTGTTCTCCAGTTCTCTTCTTTTTTTTTTTATGTTATCGGCAACAGCCCTCTGGTGGGTCTCCCACACCCAACAGTGCATTGATTCAGTTCATTTTGGTGTTACAAGTTGACCTCCAGTTGTCAGTGCAGCATATTAGTAACACAGATAAGGGTCCTTCGATCCAGAGGATCATCTGTATTTTTTTATGGTGTTGGTTTTATGAATATACATACATATATCAAATTTTGTCAGTTTGTACACATTAAATAATGCATATGTATTATTTTTATTTTTTTGTTATTTTTAGGGAAGGGTCTACATGGTGTTCAGGGTCTCACTACTAGATCAGACTTGTTGTGAACTGCCTGTTTACAGCCTCCTTAGAGCTGGGATTACAGGTGTGCCCCAACATGCCCAGGCTCAGTTGCCCCAGCATGCCTCAGGGGCAGGGCTGGTACGGCATGCCCAGGGGATACCAGCCTCACCTTTCAGGTATTTTATTCTGCTGAGCTATTTGGCTGGCCCTGCATATATATTAAAATGGGCAAGATTCAGTACATTGAAGAATAGATCAAGAACTCTGATTTGTTGATTGGAATGCTAAAGATACTTTAGCAGACTGATCTTTTCTTGCAAAACTAATTACACTCTGCTATACAGTTGTATTCAGTATTTATTGAAAAGAATTGGAAGCAGGCTCACAAAAATGTGGAAAATATTCAGTGTCTTCATAATTTTGAAGACAGGAAAGAACTGAAAAGTCTTGCAGTAGGTAAAGGGATGAACAACTTGGTGCATATAGACAGTGCACTGTGTTATTCCATGTTAAAAGGAAATAGGCCAAAAAGCCATTGAAGAGATAAGAGTGAACATTAAGTGCTTAAATGAAAAGCCAATCTAAAAAGTGCATGATTTCAACTACAGTATTTGACATTCTGGAAAAGGCAAAAATACGAAGATGGTCAAAAGAGAAGTAATTACTAGGGTTGGGATGGAGAAGAGCCACGGAATTTTTAGGGCAGTGAAAATTTGATATTATAATGGTAAATATCACCATACAAATCGAAGAATGTGTGACAGCAGTGCTAAGTAAACTGGGCTTTGTGTGCTTGTGATATGTCAACATAGGTTCATCAATTACAATAAATTTGCTGGTCTGATGGAAAATGGAGGACAGTCTGCAGTATGTCTGTGGAAAATCTCTTCTCCATTTTGCTGTGAATTTAAAATTGCTCTGAAAATGAAGTCTTAGATTACTTCTATGGCTCAGTGTTACCTTGTGTAGACGATATTGCTGGTCTAGACAAATTATGAGGCAGTTTTCAGACAGGATAGAAAAGATCAGTCTGTACATGTTTTCAGGTTGAACTATAAAGACAGGTTAAAAGAGAAGTGAAAATTTTATTCCACTCAAACTGAAAGCACAAGAAAATTGTTACATTAATATGAAACAGTAACAATCAAATGAAGAGTACTGGATGCAAAATTAAAAAGGCTGAAGCTGTATCTCACTGTAGAAAGACAGTTGTCAAGAAATCAACTGACCACTTTCTAGGGAACATGGGAGTGTAGACAGTGAAACCACTGAAAATCAGTGTGGAGATACCCAGAGGTTCCATTAGATCCAGCTATTCCCCTTCTTAGTATCTTCCTAAAAGAATTAAAAACATTATGCCATGGCAATATATGCACACATGTTTTTAGAGGCACAGTTTATAATAGCTAACTTTTGGAGAAAGCCCAGATGCCCATTTATTGATGAATGGATAAAGAAGATATGGTTTTTATACAAAGAAGTATGACTCAGCCGTAAGGAAGGGTAAGCTTGAGACATTTCTAGGTAAATGGATGGACCTTGAGACTGTTCTCTTAAAAGAAGTAAATCAGACACACATAAGTACTATGTTGTTTCTCTTGTGTGAGAAACAAAGTGTATGCAGGACCAGTATGTGTACTAGATATTATGAAATGGGACAAAAATGCTCAATTTGGGAGGGGACTGAGGGAGGGTTTGGAAAGGAAGAGAGGGAAAGAAAAGGATAAAATGGAAAAGCCGTTGTACAAGAGGAAGTGTGATTGAAGGGAAGGTAAGAGAGTGGATAAAAGAATTGAGATAAGTCATGTACAGGTACAAAGTTCCTATGATAAACGTGATCATTATCTATAGTTAAAATGAATCAGTAAGCTTAGTGTTATGGATAGGCAGGGGGAAAATAGCATTTTTATAATGCTGAAAGTGTCAGTTTATTAAACAACTGAATTGTTTAATAAATTGTATACTAAATTGTATGCTAGTAATAACAGCTTTCAAGTAGATAAAGAGACAACATGCCAACTGGAAAGAAACAGAAATGTACGAAGTTGTTTATTTTTCACAATTCATAGAAAAAGATTCCCTGTCTAAGGGTAGAATAGAAATATATGGAAGATGGTATAAAGGTTTTTTGTTGGAACTAGTATGTATGTGTAAGTAAGAATTGCTATAGATATTTTAATTGAGCATGAAGTCCTAAAGTCATTTCTATTACTACTAATTTTACATACACAAAATGTTATGGGTTTACTAAATTGAAGGAAAAGAAACATGGGGAGCAGTCCAAACTTATTTGCATTTCAGTAGTTGTATTCAGTATAACTAAAGATCAGTTAAGATTAATTTTATTTCTGTGATAGTGTAACAAATAACCTAGATGTTCAGTAAGCAAGTGCTATACTCCCTGTTCTCCCCAGATTCAGATTTTTTGATCTGTGAAAATGAGCTTCATTGTATAATCGAAAGAGTCCCCTTTGTAGTACTATTTAAAAAAATGGTTTTGATAACACTAAAGATATATACTTAATACTTGTCTTTGTTAATTCAAGCAAATTAATGAATAAGAAGTTACTGAATTTTTATGTTCAGGACTTTTTCTTTTTTGAGAAAAGTTTTCAGTTCTACTTTAAAAGAATTTATCTGTAGTTGTGAGGTACATTTTCTTTTTCCTTTTTTAATGCATTTGGTGCAGGGTCTTGCTGTGCAGCTCAGATTTGTAGTGATTCTCCTGTTTTCAGCCTCCCTAGCACTGGGATTACAGGCATGCGCCATCACACCCAGTCTTATTGGCCAGCTCAGTGTGTCTAGGGATGGGGCTGGCGCTGGCGCGGCATGTGCTTCCAGGGATTGAACCTGTGCCTGCATGTGTCTATAATCAGGCGCTTAATCTTCTGAGCTATCTCATTGGCCCCAGATCTGTGTTTTGAAAGATACATGTATATTTTGTAGATTATCTGATTTAACTTACGCAGGCACATTAATGATTTTTGTTAGAAGACACTACAGAATAGAAAGTTTAGATGCCTGTAAAAATCTTAGTAATGAAAGACAAGGTGGATGGTTTCCCATGATATTTTTGTTGTTTTAATTTCAATTTCTGGAGAGTAGGAGAGCTATAAAAATTTTTCACTCAGAATTTTCAGGGTAATTCTGAAGTTGCAGCTTAATGTTTTGCTGGACAAAAGTAACGTTAGGGAACTGTTAGGTGTGTTGCTTAGCCATTCAAGTATATATGCCTAAGTGAACAAGTTTCTTAGAGTAAGATGCTTTATGTATGGCTTACAAATTATCAGTGAGTTACATACTGTATTTTAGATATATCTTCTCTGGTTATCTAATAAAGTCGTTGCTGTCATCCTCTTCAACCCCTTTACTAACTCACTTTTAACACTACTTTCAGTGCTCATAAGAAATTACCTGGTTTACTTACTAGTCTTCCTCTCCATTGGGCAATAAAGCTTCAGACATCAGATTAATAATACTCATTCTATATTTCCATAGCCTAAAACCATCCTACACATATCCCTGATTCTCAAAGAATCAATATGTAGATGAAGACACTTAAGACTTAAGAGATCAAGTGTTTGTTTTGTTTTTGTACTGGGGATGGAACTCAACTCAGGACATTGTGCTTATCAGGTAGGCACTTAGGCAACTGAGAGACATCCCCAGCCTGAGATCTACTTTTTTTGTAGGAAATATTCAGTGTTTTAGGGCATATCGTAAAAGTACTTGCAATTTTATATAAAATGAAGTACATGCATGTTTTTCTTGGATATATGAGTATTCATGTTACTGGGGTTTTGTGGTTTGTCTTTTTGAGGCAGGAATTTATTATGCAGTTCAGCCTGGCCTTCAACTAACTTTGTAGACCAGGCTGGCCTTGAACTTGAATTATTTCCCTAGCCTCAGCCTCCAGAGGTGCTGGGATTACAGGCATATGCCACCTTGTCTGGCCATTTTATTATTTTAAAAATACACATCAGTATGTAGGTAATTACAATTAATCTGACATTGTATGTATTAAACTGTTCTACATGGAAAATTACTTTATATACATCCTTAATAAGATCTTTAAGTCAGTTGTACAGCGAAGGTGAGTATAGTTGATTGAACTATATTTGTGTATGGTTCAGAGTTGTAATATGTTAATCTAGGTAGATTATGTAGTAATATTAACAAATTAGGAGAGGCTCATAGTTAAACTACAGTGTGGATTGGCTACATATATATTATGTATACATGTATGTTTTATGTGTGTATTATATATTACATATATTTTCAGCATTGAAGTGTGACATTCCAAATTGAATAATTTATAATGTTTTAGGAAAAGTTACAACTTTTGACCACTCTTTTTAAAAAAATGTCTGTATAATTGTCCTTCCTATTACATCATTTTAGTTTTTGTGGCTTCATTTACCTTCCATCAACCTAAGTTAAAAGTATTGCATGGGAAATTTCAAATCTTGCTGGGGCTACTAGTTTTTCCCTTGTTGAGCAGATTAGATTCTGTATAAGCTACAATGGCTGGTTTATACATTTTATAGTAATTGCAAGATTGGAGTAACCCTTACCTTACAGTTTCCCCAAAGGGCAAGCTTTTTTTTCTAGTATATTATTATAGTTTTCTATTTTATCTGTAGTTTTTGCTGACTTTACTATTCCCAGGTTATGAGAGAGAGACAGAGAGAGAGAGGGAGAGAGAGAATGTAGGATTTGAGTACTGTCCATGGTTTCAGGCCTACTATATGGGTCTTGGGTTACATACCCTTTAGATAAGGAGAAATCTACTCCAGTGGTCTCTGAACAGGTGATTTATAATGCAGTATATGATTTTGTGATTGGATAGTTTTAATGAAATTATATTTTTGCTAGTCACTTGTTCTTTGCATGTACTGTTTAAGTATGTTACTTCAGATCAGTTTTAAATGTTAATTTTGCTTAATAATGGTATTCTTTGTTACTTTAAAAATGTAGTTTTGAACTTTTAGGAATTAATGTATTCTACTGTACTTTTAAGTTTTGTTTTGTAGCCTTTACACCAATGACAAGAAATAATGTGTTTTTAACATATAATCTATTTTTAAATGTCTTTCAGCCAATGGTAATGATAGCAAGAAATTTAAAGGAGAAGATAAAATGGATGGTGCACCTTCTCGTGTTCTTCACATTCGAAAATTACCTGGAGAAGTGACAGAAACTGAAGTTATTGCTTTAGGTTTGCCTTTTGGTAAGGTGACCAACATCCTTATGCTGAAAGGAAAAAACCAGGTACATTTCTTTCAAGGCTTGTAACATAATAAATTGTATAAATGCATGTGAGTTGTCATATATATGAATATTAATTTTATGAAATAGCTTAAAGCTATTAGCAAATGAGTCTAGAAAACTAATAATACTAGTTATCCAAAACAAATGAGTTGCCACCTTTCAAATTTTATCTTTCAAAAGTTTTTTTTTTTTCTTTTTGGTGGAACCAGAAATTCAGTTCAGGCACACTTGCCAAGGAAACACTTATTTTTTAAAAGGTTTTTAAAAATTAGTTTTATTGGTACAATCCAGATATACATAATGATCACATTCATTTAGTCTTCAAATTTTACTTTTTTAGTTCACTTTAGATTTTGGTGATTTTTGGAAAGTAGTAGTGGAAAATACAAATGAGAAGTTTCTTTTATGGTGGCTGTTTGTGGTATCTCAGATTAGTAGATGCACTGTTAGCATTTTATTCTTTAATTTATTTCAGCAAGATGCTGATCTAGTAGTAGAAATTAGTCATTGGGTCTGAATATCATTCATTGAGTAGGTATAATTATACCAGTCAAGCACAGGGTATTAAGTATGAAACTTTGTTTTACAATTTCTAACGATACTATATAATAGAATGTATGAAGTTTAATGTTGTTAATCCTATGTCTTGAGGGTATCTATAATCACATACTTAAAGTCTAATAAGAGATTTCTAATTCTACTTATTAGAATATTTAAAGATAATTTAAAGGTTATATTCTAGGTAATTGATTTATTTTTTTAATAGATAGCTGAATAGATTATACAGAGTTATGTTAAAATTCCTCATTTGTTTGATTTTAGTTCATAATGTTAAAATTTTTTACTTAAAATTTCAGGCATTTTTGGAACTAGCAACAGAGGAAGCAGCCATTACTATGGTTAATTACTATTCTGCTGTGACACCTCATCTTCGTAACCAACCAATTTATATCCAGTACTCCAATCATAAAGAACTTAAGACAGATAATACATTAAACCAAGTGAGTATGTATAGAAACATAAGCAAAATGACCTAGAACATGTTAAGGATCGCATGTTACTAGAAGAAAATGTCTTTCCATCCCAAGATGCTTCTGTAGGCATTTTCTTCTTTTTTTTTTTTTTTTTGGGTGCAGGGTCTTATTATGTAGCTTGGACTTCCAGTGATCCTCCTAATTTCTGCCTCCCTAGTGCTTGGATTACAGGCATGCACCACCATGCCCGGATCCATTGCTGGCTCAGCATACCCAGGGGCAGGGCTGATGCGGTATGCTGTGCCAGGGATTGATCCTGGCCTCTGTACCTAAGCAAGTGCTTAGTCTGCTAAGCCATATTGCCAGCCCCTGCATTTTCTTATTTTTAAGGTGTTTTCATATATTAACACTTTTAAATATTGCCTACATTTACTGAAACACTATGTAGTTTATTATTTTATGTTCTAATTACTGCTAGATGAATTAATTATGAAGTTCTTTAAAGCCCTGGTCAGAAGATTTTTTTCCTGATGCAAGTTAAAATTTGTGTATAGAAACTGTAGGAATAGAACTTACTAGCAGAAACTGTACAACATTGCTACCACAGTATACATAAAATTTCTGCTTAGACTATAAATTATGAAATGTACTGTTAGTTGACTCTTTGTAGGTCTTAATTTTCTATGAAAAATTCCTTTTGAGGATGTGTTAATGATATTCCTAAGGGGAAGAATTCTTAAAAATGAAGGGTATAAAAATGTATTAACCTTTTAAGTATGATACATGAGTGATACATAAATTTAATGTTAAACATGTTTTTAGAACTAGATATGTAGGATTATTATAATTTTCTAAAAGTTTTATCTGTTCAAATATTGTTCAAATGCTATGAACAGTATTTAAATACTGTAAGTAATATTTATTTGTTTCATTTTGGTGCCAGGAATCAAACTCAGTAAGCTAAGCAGGTGCTGAGCTACTGAGCTATATGCCCAGTCCTATAAATAATATTTAAATACCATAAGTACTACTTAAAATAGTATTAAATACTATTTAAATAAGTTAAATACTATTTAAAATTATAATTATTGTTGGTTTAAGTAAAACATAGCATTGGGTTTCCTTTTAATAAAAATTTCACATTAGAATGTAGTTTTTATAAATCACATAAATTTTTTATAAATTACATAAATTTTTATAAATTATAATGTAATTTTTGAAAATGTTTATAAGTTATCTGTTACAAAGATAGTTTACGCAGGTAAATCACAAAACCATCAACTCAGGATACTCAAATTGCATTTTATTAATAAGAAACAAAAACTGATTTATCCATTTTCAAATAGAACTACAGATGAAGCTGAAAACAAGGTCTATTTTTAAAACAAATGTAACAAATTAAGGGCTTTGGATTTCTTTCTAAGGTCTAATTATCTTGGATTGTTACATTTCTTTTCATATATATGGAAACCAAGGCTTTCAGTGAAAATCTAATGGAAATAATTCATTAGCTTTTCATTACTTTGTTTAAAAAAAGAAAGTGACCTGAAATAATTGTTTATGAAAAATACAGTTGTACAAGTTTCTGCCTAAAACATGAGTTAATATTCAGCTGTTTATTTTGGTTGAATTTGATAATAAACTTAATTCCTTTTGTACAAGAAAATGTACTTTCAAGAATTTTTTGTGAAGTGCTGGGCATGGTGGCACACATCTATACTCCCTACACTTGCTTCTCTGTGCCTGGTTCATGTCATTCACTGTATTGTTCTCTTAAAATGACATTTTAATATCCTAGTTGTGTTGATTAGTACTTTTACTAAACTAATTCTTGAACACATTGTTTTATTTCATTCTACTTCAGTGATACTGGGATCAAACCCAAGGTTTTGCACATAGTAGGCAAGTGCTCTATCACTGAGCAGTACCACCATCCTCACATTCTTATTTTAAGTTTAAAAGAAAGGAACATATAAAAGAATAAAAATAAATAATCTATTAGGAATTGTATATAAGAGGGGGGACTTATAAAGTTAAATAGGGATGACCTTTGGAAGCTCTTATTATAAGTGTCTTAATAATAAGGCACATTATTAACTTCATAGTGGGTGGGGAGTAGGCCCCACCACTGTATGGGTTATTGCATACAGAGAGAACAGTCAAGGTAAATTTCCTTCTGTTATAAAAAGTATTTTTGAAATCAGATTTTAATTTTCAAATGCTAGTCAATATTCTTTAATCATCCTTTTTACATTATAGTTGGTCATATCCTTAGAATTATATGTTCTTTGAGGACTCTAATTACAGCATTTTAAAACTACATCAGTGTACTCTTGTCTTTTTTTTGTTAACTTTTGTGTCTGTCTGGTTCTTGCTTCCCTCCCTGTCTATGCTTGATTGTTCATAGATCAGAATGCTTAGTGAACTTCGGTATGTCTTCTAGCATTGTGGAGTTGGATGTTCATCTGGTCCTCCCAGTCAGTGCTAAAGATGCATTTATTCTGAGCCAGTAAAACCCTATTTACAACATCCTTTAAGGGAATGATTTTGTGTTGGTTTGTTGTTTTATGATGGGGGAGTCAGTCAGTGTCTTAGTTTCTGTCCGTTATTTGCTGATTCAGAATACCTGATGCCCAAAGTTAAAGGGAAATATTTCTATTTAGCTCATACTTTGTGGAGATTTCAGTCCACAGCTAGCTGGCTCCAAGGTATATTGGCATGGAAGAAACATACTACAGAGGAGAGAAAAAGTTCATGGTGGGCAGAAGGTAGGGAAGCAACAAGGTGCAATACATTTCTTTCTGTCTTTTACATTATATCCAGGCTACTTAGGGCAGTTAACACTCACATCCCTAATCCTAGAGCCCCTGATCCTAGCATTGCATGATGAATCAATTCTAGCGTCATACACTCTAGATCTAGCCAACTGAAAAAGCCTCACCTGTGACCACATGAGTGGTCATAATAGTTCTTCACAGAAGGAAAAGGAGAATTTAGCTGTTTGTAAGTTTAAAGTATGTTCTATTAATCCCACTCTTCCTCTGTGAACTTGGCAGTCTTAGTTGGTTCCAGTGACCAGTATAAATCCTGTTTCCTGTATATTTTTTGTCTTTTTATTGAATTCCATGTATTTTCTCCATTCAGGACTTTGATAAGGTTATTCTCAGCTAAAGATGATTACTTGACTAGTGGTTGAGTTTATTCTATTTTGTATTACTATGCATTTTCATAGGAGTACAACCAAGTATGTGTTTTTCCAAATTACACAAGTCCAACTAAGGACCTTGTAGCAGGTTCTTTTTCCTGCTCAGGATAGCAGCCCACTTGGAGATGACTACTTTTATTTATTTATTTATTTTTTGAAAGTATTGGTGGATCTTTTAACCTGATTTCTCTTGATTTCAGTCTTTTGCTGCCACTTTGTTTTCACTTACTCATGGAATATTTTGTCCTGTCTGCTTTTGCAGGACTGTTCTACTCCATACTTTGCATGGCTAGTTGTTAAATATCTTGAGATCTCTCTTTAACCATTTCTCTTACTGGAAATATGTCCTCTACTACACTGAGTGAATGAGGTTTGAGTTGAGGTCTTTTGATGCAAATTAAAATCATAGTAAGACTGCTGTCCATTTAATAGGTGGGCTAAAATTAAAAAAATACGTAATACCAAATGTTGGTGTTGACATAGAGAAGCTAGGGTTGAGAGTATCACAAAAAGAAGCTATATTAACTCGTATAAATGAATTCTAATTTGCAAGTGAGTGGAATTTAAATTGAACAGTTTTTCAAAACTTGAAAGAAATATGTACTAAAGTTTAGCATATGCATGCTCTTTAACTTAGTCCATTTTTCGTTTATACGTAAAAAATACACACATAGGAGCATGAAAAAATACATATAGGAATGTTCACAGGCAACTATATATGGTATCCAAAGCTGGAAATGACACAAGTATTCAGCAGATTCATTCAGCTATATGGCAGTATGAATGAACAAACTACTTGTACCTGCCAAACATTGCTATCTATCATAAAATAAGGTTTATTGAAAGAAACTAGATCAAAGGAGAAAGCATAAGATAAAATTTCATTTAATTGTTGAGAGAATATAATTCTCTTTAATGCAGAGGAAACATGAGTGCAGCTTCTATAATTTTTTATGATAATGTTATTGGCAGGTAGTCATTTCATATAGGTATCTAATTTGTGAATTTTTTAAAAAAAATATATTCACAAAATTGTAATTATTTCAATATGATTTATGTATTTATTTATTTATTTTGGTGGTGCAAGGGATTGAATTCTGGACACTGTACTTGCCAGGCAGGCACTTACTTTACTGAGTTACTTTCCTGGCCCTAAAAATAAGGATTTTTTTTTTTTTTTTTTTTTTTTTTTTTTGTGGGCTCAGGCTGCCTTAAGGGCGGGTGTGGTAAGGCATGGGGAGCTGGGGATTGAATCGTGGTCCCCTGCCCCTGACTGGGTTTGCCCCAGCAGGTGCTTAAACAGCTGAGCTAACCCGCAAGACCCCTTAATGTGAAACTCAGTTAAAATGTGTATTGTCCGGCCGGTAGTATGGTGAACAAAGTTTGCAATAGATCTGTGCATAAATGCTTGCATATGTAGATGGGAACTCCAGAAAGACACTTAAAATTAATAGTGGTGTTAAGTCAGGGAGGGAAAGTAAACTTGGGTGACAAGATTTGTGGGAAGAACTTTCTTTGTATTAGTTGGATTGGATAGGCTGATCAGATATTTCATATTTTTTAAAGACATTTCTAACAATAGATTGTTAGTGGTTTTCTAGGATGTGTTAATGTGGAGGAATACGTATAAGAAAATACATCCAAATTAAGAATGAACATGAAAAACACAGCTCATGATCTTTGGGTGATGCTGCTGATATGGCGGAACCCAAAAAGGCACACTGTCTGCCCTGGCTGGGCTCAGCGAACTATATACTATCATAATCTCTAGACTGTGAACACTGTGGGCCCGATGCCTGTCTCTAGCCCCCAAATATCTGAGGTGAAAGCCTGTGCAGCTGGACACACCACCACCGGCCAAGGCCTGTTTGCTTGCCTTTAGTGCTATACCACTACTGCACAAGGCAGCTCAAATCTAACCATGAAACATCAGGTTTTGCCAGGCCAATTTACCAAATGAGTTGTACAGCTTAGCTTGAAGGGATCAGAAGAGGTTTCACCCCAGCGTGGGCCATGATAGTGTTGAAGTTCACCATAAAGGAAAGCCTACAGTTCTAAACATGTTAAAGTACTTAGTGTACTTTAAATATGTTCAAACATTTAAGGAAATAAATGTTCCTCTAGAGATCTTTCTAAACGTATTTTCTTTACAACTATATTTTTCAGTTAGTAGTATTAAGTTGTCTTACATTGTTTCTCAAAAATGTTAAATTATGAGATGTGTTTAAATGAAAATGTGGATTTTTTGAGTCTTATGCTACATGATTCCTGGTTATATTCAGTAAATGACCATTCTTATTGTAAGTATCTTAATTCCTCTGTTCTTTTGTCATTGCATTATGTATGTATTCTTAGTGATATGCAAATATAGGCATTTCAGACTATGTTATGGTATATGTTGTTATATTTAACTGTTAAATATGTATGTGTCCTGACCCCAGAAGAGGTAGAAAGAAGTTACTTATCAAAGAATATGTCACAGTAGGAAAGGCACAGTAATGATGAAAGTCTTTTAGAGCATTTAACATTTGATTGACAGATTTTTTTTTTTTTTTGGTACTACAGATCGAACTCAGGACCTTGCTAAGGCCAGGCAGGCACTTTCAGTTGCTGCCGAGCTATCCTCTGACCCTTGATCGATAGAATTTTTTAAAAATACTGTAACTTTTTTTTTTTTTTAATATGTTGACTTTCTCAATTTGAAGATGCAAAAAATCAAACTGTCTTACAATATTTATGGTAGTTTAATTGGCAATATCTTATTACTCATACATAAAGTAAGGTTGCATTTTACAGTTATTAGTTTATTAAGTACCATAAAATGTGCACAAAATGTCCTTCATATTAAAGCTTAAAATTTGTTTGGAAAACTCAAACTTAATGGTAGTGGGTTTTTTTTTTTTTTTTGGATAAACAGTTGTTGAGATTTGCCATGTATCTGTTCTGTGGAGAAGATAATGATAAAGTTTATTCTTTGAAAGTTTCTTTTTAAAACATTTTCTGGTTACATGTAACTGTCAAACCATGTCTTATTCTTTCAAGAGTAAATTACTTTGCCTCTCTTTGCCCCTTTAACATTAGTGCCAAAGACAGGATCACTTTTTTGAAATAAAAATCCGTAGAATACTTGAATTGTAAACTGAGATATTATATAGCGGAGTGACTGTTTTTCTACTACTTTTCCTTTTAATTTTCAGCGTGCTCAGGCAGTTCTTCAAGCCGTGACAGCTGTCCAGACAGCAAATACTCCTCTTAGTGGCACCACAGTTAGTGAGAGTGCAGTGACTCCAGCCCAGAGTCCAGTACTTAGAATAATTATTGACAATATGTACTACCCTGTAACACTTGATGTTCTTCACCAAGTAAGTATTAATTTATTTTGTATACGTATACATACATTGAATAAGTTGATTCAATAAATAATGTTTTGATCTAATGTTTTAACAGATATTTTCTAAGTTTGGTGCTGTATTGAAGATAATCACTTTTACAAAAAATAACCAGTTTCAAGCTTTGCTCCAGTATGGTGATCCAGTAAATGCTCAGCAAGCAAAACTAGTAAGTCTAGAGTGTCTTTTGAGATGGTAATATTTTTTCATGGAGAATGACTTAATCCTAATATAAGTAATAGTGCCATGTATTATAGCATTACAGATGGTAGAAATTTATGCCAGGGAGGTAATTTTAGGAAACCATTTTAATTGTTGTAAGAAATTAATTTTTTTAAGTATCAATGACATACACTTCAAATTTAGGTGCAAAGATTTGTGTTTTTGAGAAGATAGTGAAATTTTGAAATTTGCGGTGAATTTCAAAATAATTCGCTGGTTTGAAATGCATCACTTAACATCAATATAAATGATAGAAATTCAATAAACAGTAGTTACAAAAAAGGAATGTTTATTTTTTTCAGAACTATCATGACTATAGCTAGCTATAGTACAGGCTTATATTATAAATTTTTGTTAATTTTGGAAGTTTTATGTTTTTGAGAAGACAGCTAAATCAGATTATCCGTGTATACTTGTATAAGATTTTTAAATAGCTTGCAATGGGAGTTTCAGAGTGAGATAGTTGGTCTGAATATATCAGTACAGATGTACAAATGCTGTGATAGGTTCTAGTATGAGTGTACCTGATATATATATATTTTAAAGGCATGTTCTCTCAATACTTTGTGATCCATTTTTCTATATAATTTAGTGTTTTTGTCATTGTTTTGTGTGGAGGTTAAGAGACTATTAGAAGAATAAAAATTTTCCCATGTGTGTGATGACTACCATTGAAAATTACACACTGCAGTTTTGCCCTCAAAATATAGTTCTGTTTTCCCTAATGTCTTATATTATCATTATTATTTTTCTATTATTAAAACAAATCATTAAACCATTATGAAGTCATTAAATGTGCTATTTTTTATTTACCTTTGTCTTACATCTTGTCGTTTTTTAAAAAAAACTTTCAGACTAATTGTTTTTAGTACCTTAGTCCTTTTTTTAAATCAAGATTACTTATACGGGATTTAGGCTGTTTTTCATTGTTTTAAATTGCATTTGTCTCCTGAGTATCTCATTTGGGGATTACTGAATTTTTTTTTTTTTTTTTTTTTTTTTTTTTTTTTTTTTTAAGTACCAGAGAGGCTATAGGCAGACATAACAACATAGTAGTTCATAGTTTATCAGGTAGTTTTTTACCTGTTTTTTTCCTTGATCATTACTCTGTCTTGTAAAGAGGATCGTTTTTGGTTTTTTTTTTCTCCCTGTGTTACAAAAGGATATCAAGATTTAAAGAGGTAATTACTTAAAATGTGCAGTCTGTGGGATAGATATTGTTTTCAGTGCCTGCATTTTAGATAGTCTTTTTATGTAGTACATTGGATCTCTAGTTATCGGTTCTCAGGTGATAAAATATCGTTGTGTTTGGGAATTCCTTTTCATTTTTCAAAAAAAGTTATTCTTCACATTCCCCTGTCCCCCAACTTTGAACATACACACTTTATTTATTTGTCAGAAATAAATGTGATACGAAGTTTTATCATTGTATACCATCTAGAAGTCATGGTTTATGTGACTTTTCCACAACTTACAATATGTTTTAAATGGTGCACTTTTCATGATGTGTAGTAATTTCTTTACTCTCCTGATCCAAAGTAAAAGGACTTGTTAAAGGGCCAATGAAATGGAATTTGATTAACAGTTTTACTGCATTGGAACGAATTCTCACCTGGAGAATAGCTTATGTGTATAACTTGTGTGAAATAATTTATAGGTATGTTTAATCTTATGATTAAAGAAGATTATGCCTCAATAACATTACATTGGAGATTTTATAAACCTATGTACTGATAATGAGCATCAAGCTGTAAGTGTTCATGAGTGTTTAATATATAATTATCACTTGTTGAGGTTCTCTGCGAAGATGTGAAGTTAATTCTAAGAGAATAGATGATTGTTTGTTATATTTGTATTCTGATAGTTAACCTCAACTTTATTTTACTTATTACTTTCCAGGCTTGCTCTTCCATTAATTTGTAATCTAGATGGCTTGGTAGATCTTTTGATATTTTCATTCTTCATGTCTGTATGCTGTGCCTAAGAAATATCATATAGTCTGACAGTTGGTAACAGTTTAAATTCAGGAGCATTGCCTACTAGTAGCCCTTCCATTTGAAAAATTTCTTCAGTTACCTCAATCAGCATGTTCTGTTTTTTATAATGGCCTGTATCAGAAATTTTGCCTTTTCACCATGTCTTTTTCTTGCTTAATTGCAGGAAAATATCAGATGGAATCTTGATTATTTGTTTCTCACAAAATCTTATTATCCAAGTTCTTGTCTGATGAAGTGACAGATCATATTTTAATATAAGCTCATAAGTCCCTTTGTATTTTAGGAAAGGGTCTACAAGGTGTTCAGGGTCCCACTACTAGATCACACTTGTAGAGATCTACCTGTTTACAGTTTGTAATCCCAAAAGCTGGGATTACAGGTGCATGTCACCACATGCAGTCTCAATTCCCTTCTCAGAATGCCCCTGAGGCAGGGCCAGCACAGCAGGCCTGGGAATCCAACCCCCTGGGCCTTGTGCCTGCTTTAATCTGCTGAGCCATTTGGCTGACCCAACAAGTCTTATTCTCTCCTGCCTCCTAAGAGTTGGCTTTGTCATCTCTTGTTTCTTTTCTGATTTTCACTACTTCCCACTAATATGTCAAGTTTATATAAGCCTCAAGTTATTTCTCTACCTTCTTAAATTTCATTTTAGCACTGTTTGCATATATTATACTTCAGAATGTCACCAGTAATGAATTGTTAAATGCCAGTTATATTTATTAGTTGATTTTGACCTCACTTAACATACAGTTAATATTTGGCACTGTATAGTACTCAAAAATTTTCGTTTGGTCTCTTGACATTTCTTGCCTAGATTTATACTACTTTTGGGGGTAGTAGGATAAATCTAGGTGAGAAATGTCAAGAGACCAAACGAAACATATAGGTATGTTTAATCTTGGTTTCTTCTTGCTACACATTCCTCCCCTTCCACCCAGGAAACCTCATCTACTCCAACAGTTGAGATACACTTGATGTTCTTACCACTTTTTGTATCTCACATACAGACCAGGAGTCCAGTAGAATGTTGGACACCTTCAAGTTTAGGCTCTGCTCACCTTCTGTTTATGGCTTTTCTTGTGTGTCTCCATGCCAAGTTCCAATGTCAGTCTCATTGGCAGGCCAGAAAACATGTATCCTTTTTGACTTGGTGCTATTTGGAATAGATATTATTAATAAATTCTGGCCTCTGCGGCTTTACAGTAGTTGCGCAAAATTAAAAATCAGCATAATTCTAGTTATATCACTGTTGATGGTGATACAGTTGTTTACATCATGCAGTTACCTAAGCTGCTATTGGTTCATGAACAGATCTGTACTTCATCTCTGACTAAACTCTGACATCTTCCCTTACTGTTATTATTAATCCACAAAGTATTAAGAATGATCTTAGTTTAAAGCGGCATTATATCCATTCTAAACTCAGTGTCTGATTTGTTCTTAGAATAAGTCCACAGATCATTAATATATCACTGTTGATGGTGATACAGTTGTTTACGAGACTATCTCATTCCTTAACTTGCTTTTGTACTCCTATCACTTGCTGTATTAAATAGTTTGCATGTGCTATGGTTTTTTGATCTTGCAGGCTTTCAGTTTACAATTCCATTTATTTATTAATATATTTAGTACATTATCTCATTATACAGATTGGACCTGTAGTGATCCTTCTATTTTCAGCCTCCTAAACACTGGTATTACAGGCAGGTGCTACCACGCCCAGTCTCAATCATGCATCCCAGGAGGGGGCCGGCATGGCACATGAAGATTGAACCCCGGCCTCTGTGCTCTGCAGGCACTTTAGTCAGCTGAGCTATCTGGCCCGCCCTTGCAATTCCATTTAGTACTGTGTTTTCTCTTCATTTCCTTGTGTCTAACCTCTGATTATTTTCCTGAGTATCCGGTTGGACTTGTCTTTTCAAGTCCCTGTTATCCTTTGAACTACATTAAAATCTTTGTGATTTTTGTTAAGTGGTGACTATTTTCTAGACCAAGTTATACGAGGAGGAACTCCATCTCTGCTTTGTTCTTTGCTGTAGTTTTTGAGTATGGACATTTGGAGTGATGATCAGAAATTAGTAATAGTTCTTACTATCAAAAAGTAAATGATTTTCATGCTTCTGAAAGAAAACACACTGATACCTTTTAGAAAGTCTTAACAGATTTGTTGGCATGCAGTATATCAGACATATAAAGATATTTCCCTTGGTTTTCTAATGTACCTTTTAAAAATATTTTTGAGGAAAAAATAATTGATACATAGAAGTACTCAGCTATTTTAATAGCAACATATTCCTTCCTTTTCACTGGGTTTTTTGTTTTAAGGTTTTTTTGTTTGTTTTATGTTTTTGTTCCTGTTGTCTGTGTGATCCTGGGGGTTGAATTTAGGGCCTTGGCACTGAATATATATGCATAGCCCTTCTAAAATTTTTTATTTTGAGATATGGTCTCAAGTTGCCCAGATGGTTTGGAACTAGAGATCTTCTTGCCTCATCCTCCCAGAGGGCTGAGATTATAGGCAAGTGACACTGTGCCTAGCTGACAGTTCTTTTATGCAAATAAATTTTAATGTGTATATTAGTCAGAAATGATAATTTTTGTGTTTTTAGAAATAACATTTCATAAATGTTAAACTCTTGTTTGTTAGAAATATCTAATAATAGACATAGGGGATTGATAATATGTGTTTGAAAATGTGTTTATATAGTCAATTTAATGTAGATGTAGATTCTTTTTTATTCCCTTAGATTTTTTAGTTAAAAATGTAAAGAATTTTGCAGCAGTAAGATTTGTCAAACATTCCTTCAGCCTGCTCACTACTTTATTGAGAAGTTCGGAGAGATTAGTAATAATCAGCTTTTATTTTCCTATACAAATAGTCTCTTTGAGGTATGCTTAATTCTACTTAGCTTTTAGCATTCATAATTTTTATATTCACATTTTTTGATATGAATGGAAATTTTTTTGATAAAACCAGTGATTTTAGAGTATTTTACGAAAATCCTACATAATCTTTATTAGTGTTACAAGCCTAATTTATGTTCTTGATTTCGATATGTTTTCCTTACTTGGTATAAGTTAGAGAGGTATTTAAAGAATTATAGGTTTCAGGTTTCTCTATGTACCTGTTAAATCAGATTCCCAACAGTCTCTTCAGAAAGTAGGTCATAGCAAGAAATAGTAAACATTGACATAAAAACAAATATTATTGTGACTCTTAATCTTTTTTATTTATATACAGTGCTTCTTTGTGGTAGTTTGTGTATTTTTTATCTTTGACAACTTTCTTGCCTTTTGATGATCATATTTTAGTCATAAATTTTAAATGTACTTAAATTTTTTTTGAATTGTTTTTGCTTGCTGTCTAAACTTGTGTTGTGAATAAGCATATTCAAAAGTATTGGTGCAAGTTATTTGGAGCTTTTATTAGAAATCTTTGCTTTAGCGCTATCACCACATTCTTGATTGCCAAACCAGTTTGTGTGCTAATCTTATCTCCTAGCATTGTGTAAATACATGAGTTTAATTTGATTTTCATCCTCACTTGTTATCATCTTATTTGAGCTACCTATTGAAAACTTCCTTAATTTCTTTTTTCATGTTTATTTAGCTCTTAGTTTTCATGTCTTCTGTTGTTAAACTTAGTATAAATCTAGTTTGCTCACTTCTCCAGCTCTTATACTTCAGGTGTAGTTGTCTTACCTTCCACCAGCATGAAGCTGATTTTCCTAAATGTTAAGAAAAAAGTCAAATGTCTTCACAGGGTTTTTCTATCAGTTAGCAAATTTATTATGGATAATTTGGCAGTGTGTATCAGTACTGTTTTTTAGAAAAGACTTAATTTGTTGAAGAGTTAGTAGTTTGCTATCAGTAGTTTTACCATTAACCTTGATACCATTTCTCAAAGCCATGTCTTTTTTTTTCACAAGATACCATTTTCTTTTTGATGTTACCCAAAATATAAACAACAGTGTATAAGGTTGATAACTGGTAAGGGTACAAAGAAATGGGTAGGGTTGCAGTTAAAGAAGAATTCCCCATGGAAAATTTAATCATTATGTGCTACAAATATATAATACTGAAAAAATATTAAAATAATGAGTAAAATTTTGCTCATTTTTAAAATTTATGTAGTGTGTTGAAAAACATTATTTTTTGACTCATCTTTTCCCAGTAGAAATGTTACATGAGTATGGATGCCTATTTTCAGTGTTATGTTTACCTGTATAGCAGGGTATTGGATTAGTTTGTAGTGGGATATACTACAACCTAGCAAACTGTATCATTGAAAGCTCTAAAAGGTTCACTCACCATCACTGGTTTATATTATACTGGATAATAGAATTGTTCCGTGACTTGTATTTTTATTTTTATGTGACAGTAGGTACCTCATGTAATTCAAATGTAAAATTTTTGATGTCTCTGAAATCTGTGAGTTATAACAAATACTGTATTGTAATGGATAAAATTCTGTTGCTATCTTTAGGTTAGTTTTCAACTTGGTAAGTATAGTCATATAAAACATTTTTTGTATTAAGGGAAGAGATTTACTTTTCCAAAGAGTGAGAATACTTGAACTATAAGCTTTGTATACTGAAGGATTTACTTGTTCTGTAAAAGGACATGTTTATTTTTCTAATGAAAAATTAACCTTGTATTTCCTTGTTTTTTAGTCTGTTCGTAGCTTATATCCAGATGGACTAATGATGATGGTGATGCAGCATCAGGAAAACATTATAGCCCTAAAAGCAGCATAGTTTCCATAATTCACAATGTACTTTCACATGTGCTGTTCTTTATTTAATCTTCAGAGTAATACTATGCATGGTAGCCATTCTCTTTTGTTTTCCACATTAAAAGATTGATTATGGGAGTTATACAACTTCCTTAGAATGACCTAACTCATCTCAGGCTTTTAGCCCTAGGCCTGATACTCTTCTATTCCAGAAATTTCCTGGAGTTGGGTTTGCTAATTTCATCAAAAGATTCTGATTCAGGACCAAGATTTCATCTTTTAAGATGTTAATTTTTAATCACATTTTATAGGAATTGCAGTTATACTTTATAATGATAATTTTTTCTGGGGCAACTTCACACAACAGCAGTTATGTTATAAAGTTGTTAATTTGTTTAAGTACTATCATTCAGTATGAATAATAAAGTTTATTATGCAAATTAGTAAATACCAATTTTGTGGTTGGACAAACTATACTTGTGACCCTTACAAGTATTTCAAAAATGATACTTTTGTGGTTTTTTAATTTGAAGTTTTAGCATGAATTTTAAAATTTTAAAATGACTTGGGTAGCATTTTTCTAATTAAAGAAGATAGTACTTGTTGAAACCTAATCCATTTACAGCAGGAACAGTACTGTGTGAAGTATAAAATTTGAAACCTTTTCCCATTTTTGCAAATTTTCATGCCTTAAGATTGCTAATGCACTTCATTCACTTTTACAGGCCCTAGATGGTCAGAATATTTATAATGCTTGCTGTACACTAAGGATTGATTTTTCAAAACTTGTGAATTTGAATGTAAAATACAACAATGATAAAAGTAGGGATTATACTCGACCTGATCTCCCATCTGGAGATGGACAGCCTGCATTGGACCCAGCTATTGCTGCAGCGTTTGCCAAGGAGACATCCCTCTTAGGTATGATTTTTATTGTCTAATACCACTATTCTCCCATTTTACTAAATGGGAAGGTGTCACTTCAGTAGATGTGAATGCTTTATTTTGGACTTTTAACAAATTGTTTAAATTTCATGAGTTTTGTTTTTTTCTGATGAAAAAGCATACAAATACTGTTATGTATTCTTCTAAGTGTTCTAAGTATAATTAAAATTGGTTTTGTTCCTTTCACTACTTCACCTTTCTTATACCACTGTTCCAAAACAAAGTAAGAAAAGCTCTAATGAAAAAAATACTTCTGAATTTTTAATAAGATTTTGTTTCAGATTTATTGTCATAACTAAGTCTAAGCTTAAGGCCTATGTGCTTATTGATTAGGATTAAAATGATGCTTTTAATTTAGCACCACATAGAAACAGTGAAATGTTAACAAAACAGGTAATGGGAATTATATATGTTTTTTTTTCCACAGCCCATTTATACTCTCTTTTAAGTAATTTAAACTAGAAGAAATTTTCTGTAAAATTTGTTTTACTATTCAAGTCTCATTCTCATTATTACTTATATTTTACCTTGTCCTGTGGTGGAATTGAGCCACCTAATACGAATTATAATGTAAAATATAATTTGAGTTCATTGAATCAGGATGAAGAAAGTATAAGGAAAGGTATTTTGTAAATAATGAGCAAAGGGAATTATAAATTCAGGTGATGTTTTACAGTCTCCTTTTATTTGATGTGTTTGAGAAATTATTACTTGCTGCTGTTGACAGTATTAAGATTTTCTTTAGATCAGTGTTTTTATCCATATGAAATTCAGGATTGGTGGTTCGACACCCAATATTCTTTTAAAAAATATTATAATGCAGTGATTATTAGAAATATTTGCTTTGAATGTATAACAATCATGCTATTCACTTGTAGTTAATCTGTAACTGATACTATATGGAATGAAACATAAATGTGTAAGAGCAGTCAGTGTACCTTGTTTCATGGAACTTAATTCTTTGTGCAGTTCTGGTCACAACACAGTTGGAAGAGAACCGAGTCGAGTTCAGTGGTTCTAATGGTTCAGTGTTAACTTGAAGGGGAAGTTTGACTTGGTTCTCATTTGGTGCAGTTTGCAACCAGAGTCATGAAGAGAATTGAGTTCATGAACCAAGGTACCACTGTAATTGACAAGTTAATTATTCTAATTTTCTAGTATATTTGGCATCATTTGTGCTTGTTTGTTGTTACTGTAATAAATGGTTTAGGTTGCTAACACTTTCTTCTAACAGATTCTTTTGATCTGTAGTTATTTCCCTCAATTCAGTTTACAAATTAGTAGTAACATTGACTATTTCTTGGTGTATAAATTTTGAAGGAAGATTTAAGATTAAAAGAATCTTTGATACATGTTTTTTACTTATAATTCATACTATATATAGATTATTAAACTCTTTACTGAAAGAAGTTACATTACAGGAAAGAATAACATTGAGTAGTTTGTAGGTCTTTAACAGTCTCCTAAGCACTTGGGAGATACATTATTGAATCTTTAAAATACCTAAATTAAGTACATGGCAGTGTCAAGATTTTATAATTACTGAGAAGTTTAAAACTTCATTTGCAACTCATTGACAAAACCAATTGAAGAATAAAATAGCAGAAAAACTCCATCAAGCAACAAATAATGGGCTATTACAATTAATTCCTTTTTTTTTTTTTTTCTTTTTTTGTGGAACCAGGGATTGAACTCAGGCCCTTGCCAGGGAAGTGCTTAGTCTACTGAGCCATCTCCCCAGTTCCCATAATTATTTCCTTTGACCCTAGGCAGTTGTGTGTGTTTACCCATCTGGTTATACCTACAAGTGTTTGGAAGCTATGCAAAATCATTTTTAGAATTCCTCTAGGGAATTCATCATTATTTTTACTGTGATCTTAAGGTTTAGGTGGAAGTTTCACAGATGTAGGAATAAAATGTTCTTCATAAAAGATTATGAAGCCCTAGCTATACTTTTATTTTTTTCTAGTGTATTATAGTTTTCCATGAAAAGCTTTTTCCATTATAAGCTAAGTGTTGTTTTGCATCATGTGCCTTAGAAGTCAAGGGCTTAAGCATGCTAAGGCAGTCACTCTGACTAAAATAAGCCTTAAGTCCTTGCTTGGTTCTTATTTATTTATGTATTTGGGGGGGTGCTGGGGATCAAACTCAGGACCTTGTGCTTGCCAGGCAGACACTACTGCTGAGTTGCATCCCCAGCCTGTTTCTTAAGAAACTTTTCTAATATTTCCTTCCAACTCTGTTAAACATATCATATTTCTGCCTGACAAGAGAAAGAAAAATATTGTGAAAATAGGATGATTTTACCTTTATGCCTTAAATAATTTCATCTTTTACATGTTTTAAATGGTTACAATTGGCTTTTTATTTTAAGCATCTTCATATAATTTTTGAAAAGAGGTGAACTGTAGCTTAAAAGGTGAGTAGGGATTAGGGCTATAGCTCAAAGAACACTTGCCTACCTACCATACATAAGGTTTTGTTTTGTTTTTTTTTCTTTTTTAATTAGTACAGGGTCTTGCTACACAGATCTACTCACAGTGATCCTCCTGTTTTTAGCTTTACAAGATCTGGCATTATAGATATGTGCCACCATGCCCCAGTCTCAATCGCCTTCTCAGTGAGCCCTGGGGGTGGGCCTGGTATGGCATAGTCTAAGCAGGTGCTTTAATTCACTGAGCTATCTAGCCAGCCCAGTGTCTAAGCTTCTGGGTTCAGTCCCTAGCATCATAACTAAAATAAAGAAAAATAAAATAATACTCTGTAGTTTTGATATCCAACTGTGTATTTTAGTGTAATTCTTGTATTTTTATGTTGATTTTTTGTACCAAGTGAAAATAGTGTATTTGTAGTTTTGTTATATTTTGCAGTTGTATATTAGAGGGTTTTTCTTTAAATTAATGGATATTTAGTCTCCCTTTTTTTAATTAAAATGTCTTATACATTTCATGCTCCAGATTATTTCTTTAAGAGTCTTAGAACTAGAAATTATGAGTCAAAAAAATTAAGACTATTGATAGTGCCATTTTATCCTAGAATGATCATATTCTTTTACATTAATGAAAATGGTATTTGAAATTGTTCAATTTTAATAGGATTGTAAGTTGATAAGAAAGTGTTAATTTCTCTTAGTAGTTACCTTTCTGTCTTTATATGTTTATTTGAGATTTACAGTTTCTGATTTGGTTGTGTGGATTCTTTAGGAATGCACAATATTTTTAAAGGAATTATATTTGATGTGAGCTGAGCCTTCAACTTTATTCATTTAATTTTAAAATGGCTTTTAACAAAGTTTTTAAGATAATTTATCTTAAAATTCACCTTAATTCCTTCAAAAATATTCATTTGTAAGGCCTGAGGGTTCCCCCCCCCCAACAGTTTGGTGCATGTTATAATCTTTGAGTAACTACTTAATGTTTTGTTTATAAAAGTTGGCTTCAGACATCCTTTATAGGAATCAGTCCAATATTGTAATTAGTGAAGTCATGTCTCTCGAAAGCTAAGTTTTTCTTTTTTTTCTATTTTAAGGAAATGTCTACAGGATGCTCAGGCTCTCACTACTAGATCGGACCATAGTTATCCACTTGTTTACAGCCTCCCAAGGGTTGGGATTACAGGCGCGTGCCACCACGCACAGTCTCAATCACTGTCTCAGGGAGGCCCCTGCGCCTACTGGTGCTTTTAATCTTGGCCAGCCCTTTTACTTCTAATTGATAACCAGATGACTTCAAAGTACAGCCAGTCTTTATAACATTCACTTGTTTGCGCAGGTCTTTCTTAAAATGAAATAATTGATAGTATGTCCTTTTATTTGAAAGATTTTTATAAGAACACAGCTATAAAGTATTACTCTTCTGGGCCGGCCACATAGCTCAGCATCCTAAACACCTGCTTGGGCAAGTGCAAGGACCAGGATTTGATCCCCAGAACCACATGCTGTGCTTGCCTCATCCCGGGGTATATTGAGCTGGCCACCTAGACCAGGCATGGTGTCACAACTTGTAATTGCAGTGCTAGAGAGACTGAAACAGCAGGATCACTCTGAATCCAAGCTGCATAGTGAGATCCTGTAGCAAATAAAATAGAATATTATTACTCTTATGCTCATTGGGAGGGGGTTTCACTTTACCTTTTTTAAACTAGTTATTTGGGTGCATTTCATTACTTTGAATTAGTATTAAAATTTTTACTTCAGTTTTTATTTTAAAAAGAATAAAGAAAAATGATACAAAATTCAAAAAAAGGTGAGAAATTAACTATGGTTGTTATATTGCTTATTGTTATCTTTAAAGTAGTTGCTCAAATTACCAGAAACAGGCATATGAGATGGATCAAGCAATATAAGTACTAACTGTTCCTTTCAAAAACTTAACAGAAATTAGTAGTGCAATTATTTTAGCTGTCTTGTGTTTATAAAGTCATTTTTTTTTCCCCTTCTTTGCTCCTTTCCCGCATCCTAGTTGTTCTTGAGCAGTTTAAGACTGTTGTTCTTAATCTAATTTCTCTACTGCTTTCTTTCAGTTCTAGGACCACAGTATTTTGGAATTGTAATTTATTCAAAGAAGGAAGACAGAGTGCTTTGAAAATAGTTAGAAATCTGACATCTAAATACATAATCACAAACCTGGCAGACCATTAGTCACTCATATATTCTATTTCAAAGAACAAGGTGGTCAAAACTTCCTAAGATTATAAATTGAGACATTATAATGATCATTTGGTCATGTTAAAATGTGTTAATTTATTAAGGGGTGTATTAGAGAAAAATTGTTAGAAGTAATTTTTTATGATCATGTTGTCTACATTTAAAAGTTAGAATAGATAATATATTAAGTAGTTGTTAGAGATCTCTTGTGTTTTAAATTAAAAGCCATTCTCTAGTCTTAAAGGCAAAACAGATTTAATAGGCATTCTTTTTCCTGATGATTAACATTTATCACAAATATGTTTTTGTACAGGTAAATACGTAGATCTTATAAGGTGATGTTTCTCAAACTTTTCTTGCACATTGAAATCACTAGGCACTGAGACAAATGAGAGTAGGTGCTGGGCATGCCTATTTTTTTTTTTTTTTTAAGATTTCAAGATGCTTTTACTGTTCAGTGAGATTTGAAAATTATTGCTATAGAAAAAAATCGAGAGGGTTTTAGATTGTAAATTTTTGTATTTCAGTAAAGTTACTAGTGGTATCAAAAATATTGTAATCATTGAGCTATATTTTAATACTTTATTCATGCCATTTAAATGTGTATAATTACACTGTATAGTATTAATCATGAAGTGGCTAATTTACTTTTGCTTTTCTTTCTATATGTGATGGATAAGCTTATCAAAAACCTAAGTGATCTGAAGAGGGTTTTTGTTACTTTTAGAGGGTAATTGAAAAGTTTTTATTAAATATTTCCATTACCATGTACTGATAGAATAAATTCCACAACCTGTCATTTTGGTTCAGCAGAGTTCACACTTGTTTTAGTTTTTTCTATTGTATTCTAAAGTGGATCTTAACATTATGACATGTCATCTCAAATATTACCATAAGATCTCTGAAACACATTTTCTTAAAAGTTACATGGTTGGTACACTGAGCCAAGATTGATTGCTTAATATCATCAAAAAATCCAAACCATATTAAAATTTCCTCAGTTAGAGGATGTTTTTTAAGAGTTGATTTGTTCAGAAAGGATCTTACCAAGGGTAGGGCTAAATCTTTTCAATCCTTAACCTCTTTCTCTCTGTACACTAGACTTCAGTTCCATTCTTAATTGAGACAGTTACACTTCTAGAAAATTCCCAAACTTAGGTTGGTTTCCTTGTTTCCTGGTAGTGTAATGTTAATTGGTTTCTCTATTCATTGAATTTTTTAAAATGTAAGCTAACACAAACTAACATGCTCCAAAGCTTTTCTTGTGATAGAATATCTGATGCACAAAGAGAGAAATTTATTGTAACTCAGTTAATAGAGCTCAGTCTGTAATTGGTTGACTCCCAGTCAGCGTGGCATGGTAGGGGGACATCACAGAGGAGAAACAGTTCATGGCAGGCAGAAGGAAACAAAACAGCAAGTGATTATGCAGTGAGCAGCAGGCCACCGCAGACTCCATTTATCCCATCCATACTACCTGCCTTTGGGGTAGGCTTAGCCACACACAAAACTATGCCAAACCAGCGGACTAATTTAATAATTACGATCCCTTCATCTCAGCACAACACACTGTGCCTCTCATATTCTAGATCCTGCCATCTCTGAAAAGCCCCACCTCTGACCTCGTGAGGCTTTAGGGGGACATGTAAACACAAGCCATAACAATTAGTTTCAGATGCTTCTGTGCTGGTGTCATTTCAGCCAGTTGATTTGTGTTGTTATTTCATATTGCCTGTTTTATTATAAAAATTAATGAAGTGTCAGTTTTGGTCATTCTGTATTTAAATAATTTGACTGGTAAGAGGCTTAAACATTGTATTAGTGTACTTTGTGTTTTCTTAGCAAATGAAACATCACTTCTCTTTTTTTACAGCTAGTTGTGAGGGGAAAATACAACTTTTAAGTGGCTCAGTTATTTTAAGTGTTCTTGCACAAATGTATTTGTATATTCATGCCTGTTTAATCTTTTTGAGCATTTTATAAGATGGGTTAAGCACAGATACCTTTTGTGAAATATCTGCATGCTATTTTATTACAGTGGAATAATGTAAAAAAAACTAAGATTGTACAAATTTGAAATTAGCATTATAGTAATGAGATAATAGAACAGTACCCCTCCCTATATTTTTTAAATAAATGTAGGTGATAGCTATGTATTTTGTGTGTGTATTCAGAAAAAAATTTCTTGTCCTGTAGAGATTATTTAATTAAATTTGTTCAGAATTTTGATACCCTAAAAAGATAAATACCATTTCATAGTTGTTTTTTTTTTTTCCCCTCTGAACCTCTCAACAACCTGAGACCTTAGAAAAGAAATGGTGCTTATTTTCAAGGTAGTAAGGCTACTTTTAGTTATGTAGGCAACTGAGTACTTTCTCCAAAAGGAACCCCAGTGAAAAAGCTATAAAGACACAAGTACATCTTCCTACCAAGGGGAATCTTTTTGAATCATTGGTAATAACAGATAATTGATCTTCATATAAGTATTTTGATTATCAGAATTCCTAAACAGATTCCTTTTCAGATAATTTTCACTGCTAGAATAACTAGCAAGCTAATAGTTTAAAAGTAATTACTTATGTTTTTCTTCCATTTTTTTAAAGTTCATTTTGTCATTTTTTTTTTGTTGTTTGTTTGTTGTGAAAAAACAGTCTGAATTCAGCCAGTTACCAAATAACAGTGTTTTACTCACTGGTTGACATGCATATACACCATGTGTGTGAGGAGGAGTCCTTATATTATATTGGTAAATTCCTGTTATCTAGTAAATGTAGCATAGTGTATTACTATTACCCATGATTGTGGTAATACTGGTATAAACAAACCTGCCATGTGTCTTAATGTAAATTTTAAGCATTCATTGTATCATTCAGTTATACCTCGCACTATATAGCCAGAATGTTTACAAAATTTAAAAAATTCTGATAGTCAAAATAGTCTATATATATATAGAATATCCCACTAGTAAGAGGAATCATAGCAAAAAAGTAATTATAATGGTCAGATCAAACAACTGTTCTACTGCAGACATATTTATTCACTACAAAAATTCAGAATAATCATACATATCTGAACATGTTAGAAATATTTCCTAGAAAATGCAAACTCTGTATATTTTAGAACATTAACACTGAATGCCATAGTAATGTCAAAATATGTACGTACATGACATGCATCATACATGCATAATAAATACATTAAAAGTCATTTTATGTTCAATATGAATAAAATATTTGGTCAGAACTCTTCATGAAAATATGTCCTAATTTATTGTATAATTAAGAAACTGTACTTGAATATATGTCCTCTATGTGCAAAGGCTTACACAGTGATACATAGTTCTTTTTAGTTACTAAACTGTCTTGTACTTTGGCTGAATTTTTAAAATTTTAAAAAATTAATAATTTTGTAAATTATTTCTTAGAAAAGTTGTAAGAACTCAGCAGGTAGAACTGTCCATTTTTAAAATGTTGCTGTAGATATATTTTTAACTTTTTATTCACAAAGCAATTTGAACCCAAAGTCTTAAAAGTTTATTCAGTTGAGTCCAAATATCTGAATTGCTTTTAAAATGGAGTTCTCTCTCTCTCTCTCTCTCTCTCTCTCTCTCTGTTTTTGCAAGCTCAGCCTGTTTTGTTCTCTGTCTCCCTCTCTCTCTTGTTTATGCCAGCTCATCCTGCTTTGTTCTCTCTTTCTCTCTCTCTATATATATATAATATATATATATATATATATTATATATATGTTTCTCTTTCTTGTTTGCGAGCCCAGCCTGCTTTTTTTCTCTTCCGATTTAAGTCAGTGTGTTTTGTGGTAGTTGAAAATTTGAAATATATTATGGACTACAGATGTGACATAAAGTAGGAAAAAAGTTTGTGGGTTTTTTTCAGTTGGCAACAAAATTACGTGCCTGTAGCTAGACCATTTAATTGATTGAGACTGTATATAGTGTATATAAAAATTATATTACTGTTATCAAAACAAAGAGTACATCAAAGGAAACTTCAGCCTGATGATTTTGCTTTTATTTGAATAGTTCTGCAGTGCATAACAACATAAAACTAAAGTACTGTATTATATAGTACAAGCAGCACAAATTACTATATAAACAGTGTATTGTCTAAAAAACATTGAGGCTTTATGAACAAAGTGTATAGCATCTGAGTGGTGAGTCATTCATTCCATTAAGAGGTCATTGAACAAGGAATATAGATATCATTACAAGAGTTTATAAGTATTCATTCTCTAAAGTAAGCTTTTAGAACCATGATAGTGAACCTTTTAGAGCATTCAGTGATATAAGCAGCCCTCTGCAGTGTTTGTGCTTAAATGTTGTTCATTGGTCCTTAGCTATATAGGACAGGAGTTTTGTAAAGTTCTTAATGGATGATCTGGTCTTGCCTGGACTAGATTTATTATTTTTACTTATTTGGAGTTTCAAGAAATTTGCTATATTTCCTTTATCTTCCCCTTTTCTGAGAGTTATTTGAAGACCCTCTTTAATGTCTACTTTCAACTTAGTATTTTTAAGGCTAAACAGTTTGGATTTTGTGATAGTAGCTTTTGACAGAAAACAGTCAAATTATAGATTTTATTTAGAAGAGATTTTGTGTTCATAAGAGATAACAGTTGCATGTGACATGGATAAAACGCAAAAGCTTTCTGAAGTAATTCCTGTTACTGCTTTCTACTTTGGAAGAGTGGTCTTTACATACATACTTACAAATGTACATAGTTTTCTCTTAACTGAAGAGAATAGAATGTAGCAAATAATGAATGGATTTTTGTTTTTCTGAAAAGAGTAGTTGTCATTTTCAAAAGTAAAATTTTTACCATGAACTTATTATGTAAAATCTTATGAATGCCTGGCTCACCTAGGATCCCTGTGCTTTAAGAATGAGAAGGGACTTGGAATCCCACCACCAATCCTCTTCTGTATAGAAGTAATGCATAAAGTTATTAACTATTATGTGTTTTGAATAGGGAAGTGAGAAAAGACTAAAAGAAATTATCTAATTGACTTTGGATAAAAGTTTCCAAATAAGAAATAAAGGGATTAAACAGATTGTATATCTTTCCAAGTTACAGTAAGCTTTGATAGTGAGGAGTTTCCTAAGGCGATAGTATAGTGATTAAATAGATTGAGATCCTAAGACCTAGAAGAAGAAACTTTAGGTACACACTAAGGAAATTGTGAATGGTGGGCTTTAGTTAATACAGTTGGTTATTGCAATAAGTATACCTTGCTAATGTATGATGTTAATAATGAAAAGGAACATAGGGTGCCTAATATATGTAGGAACTCTGTAATGTCTTCAGTTTTCTTAGGAATTTAAAACTATTCTAAAAAGTTAATTAAGAAACATAATGGTAAGATAAATTAAGAAAAATAGTTTGATTCTTAAGCTGAAATGTGCACACTTTGGAATGCCTGTGGTTTTCAGTGAAACATGGCCTAAAGGGAAGAAGGATAGATAAGTAATTTATGTAATTTCTCTCTACACAAGTAGGAATCAATTTCAGTTGAGTAAGGGTTAATAATGACATTGTGCCAAAACCAGTAATGAAAACTTACACAATTGCTGCATTACTTAAAATGTCCAGGTAACCAGTTGATGTAGATGTTTTGATATGGAGAAGATTTCTGTAATGGCTTCCTTTTTTTTTTTCTTCGTGGAACCGGGATTGAACTCAGGCCTTTGCGCTTGTCCAGGGAAGCACTTAATCCACTGAGCCATCTCCCTGGCCCATCCTTCTCATTAAGTATACAGTGTGAGGAAGCCATTTTACATTGTTATACTGATCCTGGAGAAGAGCAGGTGTTTATATGCCACATCAACCCTATTCATAAATGATTCTTTTTTCCTAGCATGCCTACTGCCTCAGTGATGGTTCACATGTGGTTTGCACTGTAGGTTAGTGTGTTGAAAAGTTAGTTCCCAATATGGCGATGATAAGAAATGTTGGAGCTTTTAAGAGGTGGAGATTGGTAAGAGATTGTTGAGTGCTGAGCTCTGAAAGAATTGATGTTTTTCTAATGGGAATTTTGATTGGTTCTGAAAGAAAGTTATTTAGAGAATGGGGCTGCCTCTTTTTTCTGCCTTCCTATCTTGCCCTGTGTTCTCTCCCTCTTCATGCACTTCCATGCTGATGCTGTTGCCCGTATTTTAACAAGGGAGTTCTCATAAGAGGCCAAACAGATGAGGATACCCAGTTCTGGACTTTTCAGTTCCCAAAACTGAACTGAATAAATCTACAGCTTCAGGTATTTTTATAATAACAGAAAGTAGACTAATACACTTACCTAAAGATGTAAAGTATTAAAATTACGATTTCTGTAGTTAAAAAATCTATTGAAGATATATGTATATATATATTTTTATGTAAATTTCACAAAGGGGCAGTGATCAACTTGTCACAGTTTTAAATAAACATGTGGAATCTATATGTAGAGGTTTTTACATTATTATTGCAATAGGCAAAATTTAGATTCTAATTTTTTAATTTGATATTATACATTTTCAGAAGATTGTATTGAAGGATAACCTAGAAATTTAATCTCCAGGGCTTTGAGACAGCAGATTAAAAATTTAAGTCTATTCCAGTGGTTTTTTTTTTTTTTTTTTTTGGTGGAACTGGGGATTGAACTCAGGCCCTTGTGCTTGCCAGGGATATTCCAGTGTTTTATAACTGTGTGCAGCCTGGGTTTTTCTATTATAGATCCAGGGAAGGAAATAATGGCAGGAAAACACCAGTAGCATCAAGGACAGGTGGTTTCTGCCCCACTCTGTCTCTCTCTGTCTGTACTAGGGAGTAAATTTTTTGTTTTGTGACAAGGTCTTACTTAGTTGTTAGTTATCCAGGTTGTCTTGAATTTGAAATCATCCTACCTTGAACTTCATAAAGTTCTAGAATTACAAGCATGTACTAACTGCCTGGCCTCCTGTTTCTTAAAGTGCTCTAGCATTCTGTTACACACTGTTGAAAATAGATTTATATACAGGTTACCTGATTTAGTATCTTAGTAGTCTTTTCAAAGTCTATTCTGTATTCCGTAGCCCAGAATGGTGGTAATAAATGGAAAAGTGATAGGAGTTTGAATTAGCATTTAGACAATTGTGTAACAATATAGCTATACAGTTTATATTCCACTTTTGTTAAGATTGTTTTATCTCCTTAATATAAAGAAGTAAATTGAATTTGCTTTTGAGTCCCACCTTAAAGGAAAGTTAGCAGATTTTACTAAAGGACAATATCATTTATTAAAATACACGTTTTCTGGCATTTTTCCCCCCCATTGAGATCTTCTATGCTTTTTTAAAAGGACTTTTTTTCTTTCTTTTGAGGCTGGCTCTCACTTGACTCATAATGACCTTGCTGGCTCAGCCTCTAAAGTGATGGGATCATTGGTGTGCACAATCACTTCCAACTACTTTAACCTACACTTCAGTTCTCAGTTCACATTTTAATTCTTGTGATTATAAGTGATTTTTTTTTCTAGATAAGGCTTAATGGTCTCAATAATATTACCACTAAGTTAGCTCTGTTAAAAACAGTAAAGGAAAAAATATTTTAACTAAACAATTGGTATTTTAAAAACAAGTCACCTTCAATATTTAAAGATTTTTTTTTTAACAAGTTCTCTATTTCCTTGGAATTTTCTGGTAAGTAGTTTTCTTTAGAGTAATTATGTATTGATACAGTAGAATGTATGAAATAGTTGTTTACAAAAAGTATGTTAACTTGAGGTATATTTAAATTGATGCTACATTTAAATAGATAATTTTGTATGTGTTTAAAGAATTAGTCATTTTATGAGAAGTGCCAGTGTAAGTTACTATTTTTTGGGCAGTCCATATGTATAAAGCATCACTAAAGGAGTGTATAAAGTCAAATATTTTCTTCGCAATAATGTACAAATGTATTTTGCTTTTCTTACTGTTAATTAGCATACAATGAAGTTTTCTTTGTTACTCTGAAAGCTAGTAGAATGTGTGGTTGTATATTCTTGTGTTTTACAAAACTTAATTTTTGTATTATGACAAATATCAGTAGATAGGACTAGAAGCTCTTTCAATGCTTTGAGAGTGTAGATGTGGTCCTCATACCAAAATGTTTCAGAACTTCTTTATGTGAGATATAAAGCTCAAGACAATTCTCATTCATAAACATAAATAAGTAACTTAAACAGTTGGTAAGAGCAAGAGAATGCTAGTGACTTGCAAGATAGTTTTATTTTTGTGTTTCAGTTACTTTTTTTTAGTATTGTACCATCAGAATTATTTAACTGTTAGAACGGAAAAATAAAACCAAAAATGAAGATCTTTCTACTGCAGGGAAATGCCGATCAGATATCTTATTTATTTTTTTAATGGACTTTTAAGGATTGGAACTTAAGTAATTTTGTATGTCATGTGTTGTAGTAGATGTCTTTGATTTTTGTTTGATTATAACCATAAACTCTGAATCTTCTCAAGAGCATAGATTAATGGAATTTGAAGGTATTTTTTTTCTGCTGTGAGCCCATTAAAGGCAGGGCAGGCAAACAAAGAAATCACTGATATTATACCAGTTACATCTGAAATTTTCACTGCTGTTAAATAATTGTTGTCAATTTAAGTTGAATGCTGTATGCTTTCATCTAAAGCTGTCTAAAATTGCTAAAGCACCCATATTAAAAAATGTAAGGTTACATTCCAGAAAATATAAGAAAAAAAATTAGTGCTCTTGGAAGACTTAGAAATGTATCTTTACTTGCATGGAGAAAAATACATTGAATGTTAAATAGAAACAATCTGTGAAACATAATGAGAGGTATAGTATTTGCCATGGGGAAGTTAGTAATACAATTAGTAATTGGTTGAAAGATCCACATTGGTCAATCTACAAAGGCACCAAAGACTACTGCATGTTAATAAATAGTAGATGTGAGATTTCCTATTCTAAAATTATAAAATCCTCATTCCTGTGATTGACTTTTAAATTGAGTAGGTGTAATTGTCCATTAAGTGTTACTGATTAATTATACATGGAAGTCTTAACATTCAAGTGTCTTTTACTTTTGTTTGCTTTGAAGGTTTTCTAAAACTAAAATTAAAAAGCAAAAAAGAAAGAATATATCCCAAAAATGCCCTGGGCAGAAAGCTATAAAATGTACTCATTCAGAGCAACAATCTTAAGTAAGAAACCGCATGCAACTGATAAGAGATAGGGTAAAGGCTAAATTAGGTGGAGAATGCAGGGAAAATTTTATGTAAACTTTTAAGAATTATGTCTTACCTCTATAGTCAGTGAAAGGCTGTAAGTCTCTCTAAAACTTGACTAGATAGGACAGTAACTCTGAAATTAAAGGTAACAAAATCTGTGATAAGAGTGATATTTTTTGTTCTTTCTACTGAAGATGATAGAGTTTCAGGAACTTGTGTTTACTAGAATTAAGAAAGAAAACACATTTTGTTAAAAGTGTTCAGGTCACTTGGATAAATTAAAGCTTTAGGGTGATTTGTCTCTGGAATCTAAAGGACTTGACTCTTGTTTCGTAAGCAGTAATTGATTGCAAGTGTGAGCTCATAAAGACGATACTGCTTGTAGAAAAAGGATTTATGTTACATTGAAGGCAGCATTTTTCATACTTTTATATATGTGACTTCTCACTGTTAACCATGAAAATGAATTTGTCAAGTCTTTTGACTTGGAAATATATGTTCATGCTTTGTTTGCTTTTCCGTAGGAGGTGAAGTATTGTATATTTAATTTTTTAACATTATACAGGTATGTATATTAATTCAAATAATTAATAATTTTGTTGAAACCAGATACTCCTCTCTAACTACTGCAAATCAGCCAACCATTTTTCTAAACATTATAAAAATTGACTTTTCAGGAATCATTTGGAGTGGTGGGCCGTAAGCCATGCAGCTATCCTGCTTTAATTGGTCTTTGTAAACGACTTGTGTGTGTTTCGTAAAATATGCTTTATTTTAAAATTAGGGCTTCCTGTTGCAGCTGTTCCAGGAGCTCTGAGTCCTTTGGCTATTCCAAATGCTGCTGCAGCCGCTGCAGCAGCTGCTGCTGGCCGAGTGGGTATGCCTGGAGTCTCAGCTGGTGGCAATACAGTCCTGTTGGTTAGCAATTTAAATGAAGAGGTTAGTAAAATAGTTTCCTAACGTTTATTCTTTAACTCCCATTTCATTTGTGGAAGTTTTTCATGTTTATTTCATTTTGCACTTGCCCTTTTTTTTATGTACATTCATTAGCCAGAGTATTTTCTGTATTTCTACTTCTGAATAAGAATCTGTGTACTTGTTTAGGTAATATTTTGTTTCCTTAGACAGTCATATCTCTATATATGTATGTATTTTTAACCTAAGAACCTATTTTTCCTAAGAAAAATATGGTGAAGTACTATAGTTTGGCTTTGTATGATTTTGTTGTTCTCAAAGGCAAATGTGATCTAATTTGCAAATATAACTGTAAAACAATTTTGCTCTTTGCCTTTTCTAATTATTTGCTTGTTCATTTCATGCTTATGTGTCATTGCATTTTTTTTAAACCTTATTTTATGTGAACTACTCTAATACATTTTTCTTTGAAGGTTCTTCCAAAGATCTTGACGAGGCACTCTTCCAGTCTTTCTTAGTAATTTTTTCTTTGCAGTTATTAGTCATTGTCTTCTAAAAATGTTTTTCAACTTTATCTCCCTCCCTTTCTTGTTAAATAAAATTGCTGTTATTTTCTTTAGTTGTACATTTTATGTCTGATATGTTTTATTTCAATTGCTATGAAAGCTGGTATGAAATGTGGGAAGTTCCAAATATTAATGATGTCTAATTTAAACACATTTTATTAATTGGCCTCTGTAGCATAAACATTAAGCGTATTTTATCATTTAATACTGTTATTATTCACAGTTTTGCATGCTAAAATATTTGGATTAGAGTTTAATTTTTAAGACTTGCCTACATTTCATAATCAGCCATGCTTATGCAGTTAAAGTTCAAAGTTTAAAATTCCTATGCATGCTTTCCTTCCCTATGTTGAGATGAAATGCTGTAATTTACTCTTTGATATAGATGTACTTTACCCATATTTGTCTTGGATGACTACATTTTACTCAGTTTTTCTTGTACAGTACATAAACCAACCATTTTTCTGACCAAATTCCTGCATTTCCTATGTACTGACCTATATTTTATTTTTTTTTTTGTTCCCCAATTCCTTATTTTTTTCTTCTGCATTGCTGTTTCCCTTCCCCATTTCATCCTTTTCCCTGTGTGTTTACCTTCCCTTTCCTTGTCTTTTCCCAAATGCCCGTTCCCTTCCCTGTCTTATCCTTTATTTTCCTTGTCCTTGTCTTCATCCCCTGTCTTCATTCCCTATGTTCATGCTTCTGTGCTTGAACAAATGTTCCTCGGACCAACTTGCCCCAATTAACCGCCTTGAACCATGATCCATGACCACCTCACCATTCTGCGGGAACCACCCTTCGTTATGGATGATCTGTTCATCTCCGCTCTTCCTCGACTCTTCTCTCTTCTTGTCTTACGCTGCTTGCTCTTCTCTCCTTCTAAAGATGGTTACGCCCCAAAGTCTGTTTACCCTCTTCGGTATGTTATTGTTAGCACTATACTTTTATTATTGATTTGATTTTTGTTTTCACCTTAATTCTTATTTGTAGCTAGCACTTTGGCTTAAAGTTGAATAGTAAATCTTTTGCTATTTTTCTTTGCTATTTAAAACTCTCCATAGACACAAAATTTGTTTTAATGCATGCTGATTTATTTTGCATGGTCTTTAATTTAATATCATTCACATAGCTTTGAGGGTTTATCAGAAATTATTCTTTTCAAAATTCACTGTTCAAAATCTTGATCTTCTTTATTCATTTGTGAGAATGAAGAGATTGAATGAGTGATCATGTTGATGTCTGAATGTTTCATTGATATGTCAGAAAGATAATCTTTAACTTTCATGTAAAATTAATTCCATTTTTGGATTACCTCTCTGTGACTCCAAAAAAGGTGTTTATGGAGATGTACAGCGTGTGAAGATTTTGTATAATAAGAAAGACAGTGCTCTTATACAGATGGCTGATGGAAACCAATCACAACTTGGTAAGATTAAATTACTTCTTTCCTGCATATACATTTTCAGTTGTCGATTCAAACACAGTATAAATCCTGAATGAAAGTAAAACACTTCATTTATATGGCTAAGAAATCATTTATTTTTTTAGTGGCCAGTGCTCAAATATTTCATTTTACTTCTCACATTTTTTTGTTGTTCTTTTTTTTTCTGAGATAAGTCTTAATGTGCAGTGGAGGCTGGCCTCAAATTCTTGGCCAACATCCTGCCTCAGGTACCACAGATACCTGAGATTACAGGTGTCTACATCAGGTCTAGCTGACGGACTGCATTTGTTTTTCTGATTTCATAGTGTTTACTGTGTCATTTCCTTTTCAATTTGTGTATACAGAATTATATGCTTTGATGAGCGTAGTCACAAAACTGTCTAAATTTGCCATTTGGTTTTTTTTTTTTTTGCTGTTTGAGGTGGGTGGTCTTACCTCATGATGCTGAATCATCATGATGGTGAATTACCTGAGGTAGAATTCAGAGGTTTTTGGTTTTGTGTGAAGACTATTTTAAGTAAGTGATACTATTTTATGTTTTATCATAACAACATGGTTTGACTACCATAACAAAATACTATATTGTAGGGCTTGAACAGCAGAAATTTATTAAATGTTTTGAATGATAGAGTTCAGGGTACAAGCAGATTTGTATATCAAAGGAAACTCTAACCTCTTCTTCCTTTTCCCTGTGTCCTTGCTTTGCTTTCTACTGTGTAGGCAGGGTGAAAAAGAAATCTCTTCTTGTAAAGACAGTCCTATTAGATTATGACCTCACCAACATGAATTAATTTACCTTCATTACCTCTTTAAAGATCTTTGCATAGATTCATTACTTTGCATAGATTCTTTACAATGTAAATGTAAATATGATGAGTCTCCCAATTTCTTAAGATATTGTCACTAAAATTTTACTCGATTTTTGGACTACATGTAGCATTAAATTTTCATCTATCATTGCTGCTAGGATAGATTTTGTTTTCTTGGAAGTGCCTCTATACCTCCATCCTACACAAAACTAGGATTTACTGTAAAAGAAAATAAGATTCATAGAATTAAATGTGCTTTGTTCTTGTGCTGTGTTCTTAATCATTTTGTTTTTATAGAACTCTATAGAAATACTATTTCATAGGGAGATGCCTTTAAGAAATGTACAGTGAGAAAACTTAAGATGTACAGTGCTAATTTTAAAAACAAATGCTAATTTTATATCTTTGAAGTCATGCTAAATTATTTTACAATTTGTAGGCATTAAGATATTTCTTTGATGAACTTGTACCATAAACCTATTTAACTGATTACTATTTTTAATTGACTCTTTTAAGGGTATTATTTGTAAATTCTTGTCTTTTAAAAAGTAGCACATTGATTTCTAGAGATGAAGCGAATTCTAGCAAAATGTGAGAACAGTTTATGGTAAAATATATACCTTTGTCATTGATTTTTTTTAAAAAAACTTTTTAAAATATCCCTGGTTTCATTTAATGTACAAGTGTCATTTAAAATTTTACTTAATTCTTGATCATAACAAATCTTTACTAAATTATATCAAAATATGGTATAGAGTAGAAATGATACTACTCTGTGTTTATGATACCATTTGAGCAATTTTAAAGTATGTGTATGGGCTTTCATTTCCATTGTTAAAAGTATTTGACAGCTCTAAGTCCTACTTTGAGGTACTGTTGTTGATTTCTTTTTTTTTTTTTTTTTTTTTTTTTTTTTTTTTTTTTTTTTTTTTTTTTTTTTTTTTTTTTTTTTTTTTTTTTTTTTTTTTTTTTT
>PVKA01012244.1:0-40864 GCA_004027165.1 Ctenomys sociabilis
TGTAATCCCAGCACTAGGGAGGCAGAAAGCAGGAGGATCACTATGAATGTGGGCTGCATAGTGAGACCCTGTGGACAAAAAAAAAAAAAAAAAAAAAAAAAAAAAAAAAAAAAAAAAAAAAAAAAAAAAAAAAAAAAAAAAAAAAAAAAAAAAAAAAAAAAAAAAAAAAAAAAAAAAAAAAAAAAAAAAAAAAAAAAAAAAAGAGTAATTAAGCATAAATCTAGATCACATCACTTCCTGAAATTAAAACAGCTGTTTTCTCATTTGACATGCTCCTATAAAATGTTTTTTTTGTTGTTGATTGACATTTACTTTTTGAAACCATGCAGGTTGCATTACATATAATGCGGGACAAATATACTAACAAAAATAATGTGTGAGAATTTAAATGAGTGATGAACAATGCAAATAGCTATCTCTTCTCTTCCAGAAATGTGAAAAGTGTGAGATTCTGCCTGACATTCAATTCTTTCTGGGGGATAAGTTCAACTCTGTGTAACTCTCTGTAGAACCCTAACACTGTACACCTGGCTGTAAGGCTGCTGTACTCTGATTTTCTTGAAAGAACGTAGTGCAGAAGCTCTGTAAAGGCGTGGATGTGAAATGCATCACACTTGTTCGTATGACAGAAGCTAGCATCTGCTTTATGTTGTCACATCAGGGTTGGTTTTTTTTTTCCTGTTTTTGTTTTTCCTTCTATGGGTTCAGATGGCAATCACTTTGAAATCCTGGAATCTTATGTTGACAGACAAAGGACTTTGTCACCACCCTGGAAAGGCACCTTCCTCTTAGCATCTGCTACTTAATTAAAATAGCCCAAAAATAATGCAAAGAGGGTGCTGAACATGGTAGGGAACAAATGTCATGGACAAGACTTGGTGTATGTGGTTAGACGTTGTTACTTATTAATTTATGGATCTCAGTGCCCATGTATCAGAACACTTTATGACAACAGAATCAACAATATAACCTTGAGAACAATAAAAATCTGAGGAGGCAAGTACTCCTCAAATAAAGAATAGCAGTAATGCCCTTTTACTTTGATTGAGAGAAAATTCCAGAAGCTTTAAGCTTATTGACAAATATCACATCCAGAATTTTAAGTTCCCAGGGAAATAAAATTGCCTCAGATGCACTCAATCAATTTTTAAAGGAGAAAAATGTTAATGTTTTATGCTATTTTCAATTTGAATTAGCATAATTCAGCTAAACCTAATATTGATTAGTTTTCCTTTATCACTTTTATATACACATTATTTTTCTAGTAGGTCTATGTGAGTATTCTTGTCATGTTTGTCTTCATTAAATAAACAACATAACATGTTTTTCAACTTTGAGTAAATTTTATTATCTTTAAATATGAGTTAAATAATATGTGTTGGATTATTCTTTAAATCATTCTTCAGTTATTGAAAGCTTAGGGAAAAATAAAGGTAGAAAAATAATTGTTTGGTTTAAAAATAATAACTAAATTACTGAAAGATACATTTCTATAATGTGGTTATATTTTCTGTATTCTGTAGAGTAGCTATGTGCAAAGATATTCTGTGCTTTCTGTGATATCTTAAGAGATGTGATGACTCTTACTTCCCCAAAGGCTGTTTAGGAAGTTATGAAGTATTTTCCCTCCTGTGGCATACAAGAATGTGACCCAGAGAATAAAAAGATTTAGCAAACCAGGAGGAAAAAGAAAAATAACAACTATTTTAGCTGTTCAGGGAAATAAAACCACTACCTCTCAGAATATAATACAATAAAATATCTGTTCAAATTTTATTTTAATGTTTCCATAGCACAATAAGATTGGATATAAAGTGCTCCCTACCTATGACAAGATAGATGCTGTGGTGATTATCAGGTATGCCTGAGCCTCAGTGCACACAGGTGTGGTATTTGCTGGGTGACTGGATCCTAGGATTAGTTCACTGCTGATTTTATAGCAAATCTGTGATGAGGGGAGGTGGAGCCTCTGAGGATAAGTGGGTCAGTGGAGGGGTGGCCTGGAAAGTTCCCTCGCCCCTCCTTCCAAGATGCTGGGCTCTGTCCTCCTGCCATACCTGAAGCTGACCTTGTCTGTCTTTCCTTCTGTCATGTTGACCTGCTTTGGAGCAAGCCACCAGTAGACCAAAGCCTGTACAAGCTATAGGACAAGCAAAAGGAAAACTATGCAACAGCAGATATAGGCAAATACCAATATCAGATGAAAACAGTTATTAATGATAATAGATGTCAACGTTATTAATTGTTACAAGCTTGTTTAAAGAAGTACTTGGGGAGATCTGTTTCTGTAAACAATCTTGAAAAATTAAATGCACCATTTTCCTAAGCATGAAAAAATGAGCATAAAGACAACTTCTGGCTGGGGCGATGGCTCAATAAAATAAGCGCTTCCCTGGCAAGCGAGAGGGCCTGAGTTCAATCCCCGGTTCTGCCAAAAAAAAAAAAAAAAAAAAAAAAAAAAAAAAAAAAAAAGACAATTTCTGTGGTCGGAATAATATAAAAGTTTTACAAATATAGAAGGGGTCAGGACTTAAAATTTATGAAAAAATGTGTTTTTCAAGATACATGACATCCACATGCTTATTTTAATCTAATTTTAAAGGGAGTTAAATGTTTCAGCAGTCTGTGACTTGATATTCAAAATTTTTTTTTTATAAAAATCAGCAAATTCTCCTCAACAAGTACTTACTGTACTGTTCCACTATGTAATTAAGGTGCACTTCTAGAACACAGAGAAAGTATGATGAGTGAGAAAGGGGAGAGACAGAGGCACGGGGAGATGGCTGAGTGGCCTAACTGCCTACCTGGTAGTGTGAGGTCAAGTGTGAGGTCTTGAGTTCAATCCACAGTTCCGGGGGAAAAAAAAGATGGAGATAGAGAATTCACTCAATCAAAAATAATCATTTATCTTAAGCTGACTAAAAGTATTAGAAAAGTTAAGTGTTTACAAAATGATGAACTAAGTTATAGACTGGTTCTTGCATAATCCACAATGGTGAGTGTACTGTACCACTTCCTGTTGTATCTGGGGTCTGGACAATGTCAGTCGTCACTTGCATTAGAAAGAAAAATATTTTAAAATTATCTTGTAATGAAGAACTTTGAGAAGTGTAGAAAGCAGAGTTTTAAAGCATTTTCATTTGAAGTATAAAGTATCAATCTCATTTAGAACAGGTAGAACTCTATGTTTATCTACATTAGAATTTCACCTATGATCAAACTCATAAAAGTAAAAAGAGGGTATGGAATGTTTAGGAATAGCATTGAAGTTTTCAGGAGTATATCATCCATTAGGAAGGCCGAAGATTTCTCAGAATGGTAGCTGAGTAGATTTCTATAAGGGTTATTTACTTGTTAGTACTAGAACCTGAATGAGATTCTTAGATATCTGATCATCAAATAACCTAAATCATAAAATGATAGCTTTGCAATTAATGGCTTCTCAAAACTAAATTTACTCCGAAAAAAAAATTATTATAATCCACATAATGTAACCTCAACCAGAAACATAAGTATTAAAATGTCCTTAAGTATCTAAACACATTCAGGAAAAGAATTTAATGAATAAGGAGATAATTTCGAGTCATTTGAACATAAGTAATCCACAAACAGTGTTATTTATAACACTTAATATCTAGAAATAAAGAATATGGGTAGAAACAGAATTGAATTAATAAATTCTGCCATATCCATTTCTTGACACAGCTACTTAAATTATAGTTTTCAATAATATTTGCACATAAGGAAGATGTTCATGAATGATAAACTATTTAATCAAATACATATAATTTATAAGTCATTGATGTCAAATGACCTTAATTAAACAACCATGCCATCTATATAAAGTCCATCCTTTGTCTTGCTTGGATTCTGCATCTACTGATTCAAACAGAACTGATAGGAAATATTTGAAATTTTAAAAAGTCTTGATTGTACTGAGCAAGTACATTTTTGTTCTCATTATTTACAGAAGGATACAGTAAAGAGTATTTTACCTAGAATTTCCTTGTATTAAGCAGTAAAAGTAATCCAAGGATAATTTAATGTATGAGATAGGATATGCATATATTATAAAATAATATTATGCCATTTTATACAAGAATTGAGCATCCACAAATTTTGGTCTCCACAGGGGGTGTAGGACCAATATCACACAGGTAATAAAGGAAGATGTGAATACATAATTACAATGGGAGATAGATACATAACAACAGACTTGCACTGCTGTGTGCATAAATATGCAATACAAAGTATGTTCCCTCCAGAATAAATCTGAAAACTATAAAAATGTTAACAGCGCTAAAATTATTAACTGTGCTTATTTCTAAACACATGAATCATACATAGGCATTGCTTATGAACTTTCAACATTTTAAAATTTTTCTATAAGAAGAATATATTGGTGTGTTTTTAAATAGAATTTGTGGTTATTCAAATATTTAGTCAATGTTAAAACTGTTGAGCATTTAATCTGTACAGGTACTATGGGGGAATTCTGTGTGTGTTGTTGCCAGCTACCTGTGAACTGTACACTTGATGCAAGTCACATTTCATGGCTGAGCAAAATGAGGTTAAATGATGTCATTCTCATTTGTGTGGAGTAACATCTTTCTGTTTTGGAACGTGGATTGGAATGTTATCTTTTTATTTTTTATTTTTATTTTTGGCAGAACAGGGGATTAAATTCAGGCTCTTATGCTCTTATTCTACTGAGTCATCTTCTGCCCCAATGGTTGGAATGTTAATGTGAAATATTTGTATAGGATCTCATACATCCTTATAAAAGTGAAGTAAAGTCATATGTAAAATATTAATCAAGACATCATTTTTTCGTATTCAATAGCAGTCACTTGCTTTTCAGAAGTCAATTGTATCCTAAAAAGAAAACAAAGTTCCTTCATAAATCAACTATTATGCAAAAATTAATGGTTTATCAATATGGAATAGAAAGTATTAGAGGGAAAAATGATATTAAAAAAAAACAAGAATGTCTGTTGAAATCGAATTTTTGTATCACTCTCTATGATGGATGAGTTAATTCCTTTGACTAATGAACCAAGGCTTCCTCTTGGCCAGAACTAATGAAGTATGATGTGTTTCAGATTCAATACTGTAAGGCAGCCACTCCTTTGAAAGAGATGTGTTCCTAGATGGCAGCAATCAGGTGTTAAAAAATGATCCAGGTGAGCCATTGCTTAATTTATTCTTCTGATTTTTTTTTCTTTAAAGATACATGCAACATCATACAGGCAAAATAGATAGAATACGTCTAGGAGAATACAGAGTTTAACTTGGCAGCATACTATACTTTTGTAATTAAGGTAAATATTAATTAAAACCAGCAATGTAACTTGATGCACTGATTTGTAAAATTGAATAATTGTTTAATAGCTTTTAGTCAGTTTCCACTTGCATTATTTCAATACTTACTTATTTACTTGCTTACTGATTTGGGATGGGATCTCACTATGCAGCTTAAACTTGTACTGATAGTCCTGTCTCAGTGTCCCCAGCACTGGCATTACAGGCGTTGAGCCACCACACCAGGTTTCGGTGGCACAGGCCTGGCATGGAATGTGGTACTGGGGATTGAACATGGGTCTTTGTCCTTACCAGGCAGGTGCTTAAACTACTGAACTTTCTCCCCAGCCACTTTTATAATTTTAAATCCATGCAGTAATCTAATAAGGGTAATGCCACAAAATATGGGTTTGTATTTAAAGAAGGCAGCATAAAGAAATAATGCTGATTGTAGGAGTCATTTCCAGGTCCCTGTCTTGATCCAAGGAACAAATACTTGTAATTCCAAAGTTACGTTATTGTTATGCCATCAAGTTAACTCCAATCTACCACTTTCAATGCAACCCACAGCAAAAATAAAGACACTAAACTATATTTTCAATCTTGGAGAGTAAAGGGGCCATGAAGATGGCTTTCTGGAACCAAGAAAGGTGGTTTTATTCAGTGGAGGAGTGGTTTGAGGACTGACTGAGAATTGTGGGAAGTAGGTGACTACCGTGAGCTGAGCTAGGTAGGTGGCTAAATTTACCTCTGCCATATACAGAGAGGAAATGCAGAGAGAGTAATCTGCATTATACAGTATCTAATGTTTTGGGAAGTCTGGTGCTTCAGCTTTGATGCAGTCTTTCAAGCCCCAGGAAGTCATAGCCTCTGCCTTGAGGCTCGATCCCAGCTGGCATCATGGAGCATTATCTCTTCCATCCTGTCTCTAACTGGCTCACATTAAAGAGCAGCAGATGTAGGTTACTAAGGAAACACACGTGTCACTTTCGAAGACTACCACCAGCTAGACCAGTACACATTGCTTAAGGCCAGCTGAAGGATAAACAGAAGTCCTAGCCAGTTCTGTACATAACAGTACAAGGAAATAGGGTCAGGCTCAGTCTTTTTTCAAGGACAGCTGCTCCGGTGGTCCTCCACAGCTGATTGCTAACAATGTCTTGGAGAAATATAAAACAAGAAGGCACAAGACATCTGGAGAACAAAACACTATTTGTTTCTTACCTTGATTCACAAACTTTGCTTAATATTTTCAGGGATACCAGTTCTGCAGGAAAAAACAAGAAAGAACATTCCCAGGGGTATGTTAAAACCAAAGACACCAGCAGGATGGACTCCTCATTGATATTGTGTTATATTATCCATGCATAGTTTATAAAGTGCAAAACTTAAAAAGTGAGAAGTGGTAAAAGAGGATAATAAGAATTTTATGATACTGTAAAACATTTCTTTTTTTGTTTTTATTTAAAGATTATTTATTTATTTATTTATTATTTATTTGGTGCAGGGTTTCACTATGCAGCTCATGCTCACAGTGATCCTCCTGTCACAGCCTCCCCAGCACTGGAGTTATAGGCACGTACCACCATGCCTGGTTTCTGTGGCCAACATGGTGTGGGGCTGGCATGTCATGGAGTCCTGGGGATCGAATTTGGGTCACTGAGTTTGCCAGGTAGGCTCTTTGACTACTGAGTTACCTCCTGGCCTGTAAAACATTTCTTGACTGCAACTTTTTATTTAAGTTGACAACAGCTTTGAAAGATATGTTTATAAATAAAAAAAAAATTCTGTATGTACATATTTTGGGACTGTATGCTAGATGTTAAAAGAAAAATTAGTATGGGGAAGTACAGTCCAATGACATGAGTAGAGCATAGAATTATCCTTATAGCTAAAAGAGTAATTTATTTAACAAAGATGAACTGTTGTACATGTAAGATAGTGTCAGTATTTTAACAAAAAATAATAATAATCATCATAAAACTCTCCAAAGTAGTGTAATTCTCAAAAACACTTCATAGATAAGGAAAATAAAACCTACCAAGTGACACAACTAGAAAATTCTGATCTACTTACAAACCATAAGTCTGGCTTCAGAATAAGGGTCGCAACCACTGTACTCTGTGACCTTGACACTATCCTTGCCCTGCATGAGCACTGGCAACACTGTCTGGATTTTAACATGAATTATTCCTATTATTTAATAACAAATGTCAGAAAAGTTACTTCAGTCTTTACGAGTGCCAGGATCTAGGTTATAAAATGGGCATCATAGCATTGATCAAAATTGATCTAATAGAATAAGTATAGAGGTAAGTGGTAAAATATAATGTGGGCTCTGTTTATTTATTTAGTCTCAAGGCTTGGAGAGCATGTTATATCTTCTGGAAAATGTACCCCTTATATGATCCTACTTAGTCACACATGTTGATTTACATTGCTATTTTGTCATTAATCCTATCAGATATTTTCTTCAATGATTAGCTGGTTCCTGAGCTTTTGACATTTTCAGTATGAACAGATAGCTAACATAGCATGGAGACAATTGAGCAAATGACCCCTATTAGAAAATGTTATTCTGGAAACGCAGTAGCACACAAGGAAACAGATGATGTAATGCTAGTACCTGATTGCTATTCTACTTGCAACCTAGGGTTTAGTGCTTCTGGATATACTTTAAGAAAAGTTAATGAGGCTTGGTCCAGATTTTTCTCAGAAGAAATTTGCCTCCTTAAATACAAAAGAAGACACAATGACCAACACACAGTGTACTCCGATCTGCTGGGAAGACTTTTAACCAAATCATTCCTATATAGAAGCGGAGGGCATCTTGACTCTGAGCATCTGTTTAAATTCATTTCAGTTTTAATTTCAGGTCAACATTTCTCAATTGATCTCCTAATTGATGAAGATCTTTCATTTCTGAGGAGCGCATAGGGATTGATGTGCCAGTTTTGTGTTTTATCTATTTTACACTGGATTTCATACATAAAGTTACTGGTTATGCCCTCTCAGCTGTTGACTAGCACTGTGACTCTTCATTTGACAAAGTGGTACCTTCAACATCTACCTTTATGAAAATATGTTCTTAACTTATGTGAATTTGTAACCTGGAATTTTAATAATTTATTTTATCATTACATGAACTATAGTAGTTATTTATGTATTCTCCCTACAACTTGTTGTATATGCTATCACAATTCATCTATCCTATAAATGCATTTTCTTTACTATTTCTTAAAGAGAATGAATTCTTGAACTCTAACTGATTACATGTTTACAAAACTTATGTGGTTTGTTTTATTGACTTGTGCATTTCTTCTGTTGTTTTCAATTGGGTAGCTCAAAAAATTATATACTTACATTTCCTAATTCTATATCTTATTTCAAGAAAAGTAAGTCAGATAAATGTGTATCATAAGTCCTGTCTTTTCTTTTTCTTGCACATTTCCATTTCTCTTGCTCGCCAATTATATATAATGTGTATAATTATCAGATTATATATATATATAATATATATTATATATATACATCGGATTTTTGTGATTGCCTTTGACAGCAATACAATGATATGTGACTGTTAGCCATATTGTGTTATTCATAATGTTTTACCATTTGAAGTTTATATAAAGTGTATTTTTAAGATGATATAAGTGGCAATAATAATAGTTTATAATTCAAACATATTATTTATACAATGTGACCTTATTTGGAAACATATAATCTTTTAAATAAAGGACATAGTATAACTGAAAAACTATTCTTTCTCAGGCACTACAGAGTGTCACTTGGAATGAATGCTGGGATTTTTCAATCAGAGTACCATGGCTTTCCTCACAATATCTTGCCCTATGTCCTCCATGGTGTACTTGTATTTTATTTTTTCGTGTTCTCTCTATAAAACCTGTTTGTCCCTCATTCTTCTTCTTTTCCAAAAGGAAAAGTTATAATAATGATCAATGAGTATACGATCATTGATTCTTTCTAAAAATGATTTCTAACAATAATGATAGAAACAAATGACCATCACATTAGAAAATCATGATCAATGTAATTTAGTTTTCTGACTGTATTTCCTGTTTTGTTATACAGGATGCCTTTCTTTGATACTAGCATTATGTTAATTACTGTCTTTAGAAAGTTTTTTTTTCCTTTGATTAATGATGATTTTGTGAAAAATCCTTTTACTGTAGAAGAGCAAAATCTAAGTGTGATCCTTAATCTTCTTTGTCAATTTTATTGGCTTGAGAGATGCCTGGAGATTGCTAATGCACACATCTGAGTGTGCTTGTGTAAGGGTGGGGATTTAACCTTAGGGACCCATGTATTTGAATGTTTGTTTTCTAGTTTTCCTTTTTTCTACCCCTAGAAAATTTCAGGTCAACATTTCTCAATTTTTTTCCTAAATGATGAAGAAATTTCATCATTTCTCAGGAAATTATAGGCATTGATGTCCTAGTTTTGTATTTTACCTATTTTATATTGGATTTCATAAGTAAAGTTACTGATTATTCCCTCTCAGCTGAGAGGGCATAAGACTTGCTGACCCTAGTTGCCATCAGTGGGGGACAATATGCCCTTTCATCATGCTTTTCTGTCTGGAATTAGCCAACCACCAGCTAAAACTTAAAATCTACATTAAAAAAAAAATCAATAATATCAAATATTTATTTAAGTTGTATATAACAGGATTTGATCACAGTGAGAAGAATACTAACTAGGACCCCAAGTTAGACAAACACTACCATTTGGTTCTCCTTTAGTTTGGAGAGAAAAACCAAGTACTCTACCTGTACTTCTTCCTTACCTACTCTTAATTCAGTCAGCAGTGCATTCAGGAGAAGTCTATAGCAGATGCTATTCTTATTCACCTGCCTGCTGTTGTGAAGTTTAGGTGACATAGTCACAAAATTCTATTTAAATTTCATAAAACACTTTGATCTTTTGCTTTGTCAGTTATTGTGTAGGTGACATGTATGTCATCACATAAGATAATATCTATTCCCTAGATGCTTCTTCATATGTACATTTCTTTGGTTTGATCTAAATTTCTCAGTGTTCTATTATTTTCTGAGCCACAGTGATTAGAATAGGGAAGAATCCATTAGTTATGCATTTTTAAAAGAGGAAATGATCACATGAATTAATCATTTTTGTACCATTTACAAAACTAATGTCCCTACATTGCTACAACAAATTATAAAGGAAATTGGTGAGTATAAAATCTCTTGAAGATATTAAATTAGCAATATTTGAGAGCCCAAGCCTCACTCCCCAGCCCTACCACAGAAGCTCTGCTGAGTGACTGCCCCTCCTCAACCTTGATTACCTGAGAAACCTCATAGCCTAGCTGTCTCCCCACATCTTTCCCACCAGAGGTGCACCAAGTCCAGTAATATCTCCTTACCCTGAAGACTACTGGGGAGACTCAGCAGTCCTAGCCACAAACTCCAGCTTTCTCACTAGTGCTCTGCTGAGCCTGGCCACTCATCATCAACATGAAGATAACCAGAGTGGTATGACTACCACAGTGACCTGCAGGATCCTTGGGGAGAACTACTCTGTGCCAAACCACCATGGAGAGAGTCTGACCTGCATTTATCATGACTGGATCCATTTTGAACTGCAATCTGCCTACTCCGTGGAGTAGAAACCATATTGAATCCCACACAGCAGCAGGTTTGGTGAGCCTACTCTATTCTCCAACTTGCTGAACTTCACCCTGTCCATCTACCATTGCCACAAAAAAATGATTCAGGGAAGGAATGAAAGGCAATTTCAGACCTCTAGCTTAACAAAACCAAGCCCAAGAAGATAAGGTCATAGAAGACTTGGAAGTCACACACAACATATGTCTGAGGTGATAGCAACTGAGGTAAACAAACAACTCCATCAAACTATGGAAGAAATATCAGAAATAGTCTCTCAGGTAAAACAGGAAATGATAACAATCACAAAAGAATTGCTTTATACATGTAAGGAAGACACAGTTTAAAAAATAGAAAGAATAGGAAAATGATAGAAACATTGAATGAATGACACAAGAAAGAATTAGAATGCATGGAAGAGATTCAAACAAATACCTGAGACCTTAAGAGTTCCATTGATAGCTGATGAACCACTTGAATGAAACAGAAGATAGAATTTCAGACCTTGAAGACAGCATTACAGTTACTGAGTACAAAAGGAAACATCTCTTAAAATAACAAGAAGCCAGAAAATAACAATACAACAAATATATTGTATATGATGCAAAGAAAACTATTTCCCAAGCAGGGGAAAATATTCTGATATAAAGTAACTGAAGCATATAGAACTCCAGCTAGCCATAATCAAAATAGCCACCCAGGTACATAATAGTTCTAGAAATTGAGCAAAAAAAAGCAACAGAATATTAAAGCTGAGAGAGAAGAAAAAGATAACCTATAGTGGTAATCCCATCAGTATCACAGCAAATTTCTCAAGCAGACCACCAAATCAAGAAGATCTTGGAGTGAGATATTTGAAGTCCTGCAAGAAAACAACTTTCAACCCAGGTTGAATTACCCTGCAAAACTGTCTATCAAATTTAATGGAGAAATTAGATATTTACATGACAAAGAACAACTGGAGAAATTCATGACAACCAAACTAACCCTATAAAGAGTACTGATAGGTATTTTATAAAGAGACAAATATGACAACAATTTCAAGCAAAACAACAAAGCAGAGCAAGGAATTAAGGAAAGGGGATGAGCAGGAATCATACAGCAGGAAAACAACATAACAAAGATAAGATAATGTATATCAGCTATGACTCTCGATTTGAATGGCTTCAAATAACTAGGAAAACAAACACACTGGCAGAGTGGATAAAGGAAAATATTCAACAACATGCAGTATAAAAAAAGATAAACTTAACTCAAAGAGAGATCAATAGATGATAGAGAATGATACTCCATGTGATAGGAGTATCAGAAAATAGCAGGGGTAGCTATTCTGATTGCGGACAATGTCAACTTCAAACCAACTGTGATTAAAAGAGACAAAAAATTTCATCAGATACTTGCTAGTGGAAAACTGCAAGAGGGAGAGATAATAATTACAAATACATTTGCACCCGAGGTAGGAGCATCTAACAATATAAGACAAATTTTTAAATTAATTTTTTGAGAAGAAAATTGCAATGAGGCAGCTTCAAAACAGGTTAATAGGAGAATTATGGCAATTAATGCATTGCATATTGTTCTCTTTGTAGTAGTAATTTATAACATGGAATGCAGACATGATGTTCTGTCCAAACATAATTCTTCTTGAATTAAGAGAAAGTAGCTCTATATCTATCCTATTTTGTATATACAGATACAAAATAGCCCTTTATTTATGTCACATTTTTGCTTTATTTTGTCAGTGATAGGCATTCCATTTCCATCCAAATATTGTAAGTGAATGATTTCAGCAAAATATTCCAATATAGTCCAGTAATCCAAAATAGTAATGGGTTATCCACAAGATGACAATGTCCAAACAATAAGACTTGAGGCTTCCACTGCTCAGCCTATTAACATTACGTCAGTTTTCATACCTCATTTCTACACTTTTCTGCTGGATGGCAAAGACCAAGATAAAGCAAGACCTATATACCTGACTTTGTGTCTGCAAAGTCAGTCAAGTCCCATCCTGAAACCTTGTACTGCAGTTGGTAGATCCTTTGTCAATTCTTACCATTTGGATGAGTCACGGCCATTGCTTGACCAATTTGCTCTCTGTGAAAGTATGAGACCAATTTTAACAGACATAAAAATCTAACAAGTAATAACATAATTATTTGGGGAACTTTAACTCCCCATCAGAAAAAACGATAGGTCAATCATACAAAAAGTTAATAACAAGATAACAATACTAAATTAGACTTGTGAAGAAAAGGATTTAGCAGACCTTTGCAGAGTTTCCATTCAACAATATCAGAATACATATTTTTCCTACCTGTACATGGGACAATTTCCAAAGTAAACCATATACAAGCACTTAAGTACATTTACTTAAGTAAATGTAAAGGAATTGAAATTATTCCATTTATATTATCTGACCATAATGCAATGAAGGTGGAAGTTATTGACAAAAGAAATAGCAAAAACTCTATAAACACATGAAAATTAAATAATACCCCCTGATAATCAATGTTTCACAGAAAAAAAATAAAGAAGAGCTTAATATTTGCAACCAAACAAAAGTGCAGATATAAACTACTGGAAACTGTGGAATTTAATGAAAGCTGGGTTAGGGGGAAAGTTAGTGACAAATTCTCATATGGAGAAAAATTAATGCACCCAAATAAGCAACCTTATGGTGTACCTCAAACTTCTAGAAAAAAAGTCCAAAGGGACTTTATAATTCCAAAGGGAATTATATATATAGTCCAGTAATCCAAAGGGAATTATAAAGATGAAGCCACGAATAAATGCAATAGAGATTAAGAAAACAATACAAAGAATTAATGAGTCAAAGATTTGGTTCCTTTGAAAGAGTAAATAAAATTGATGAACCCCTAGCCAACCTCATTAAAAAAGTAAAGAAATAAACTCAATTTTGTACAATGAGGAATGAAAAGGGTGAAATAACTACAAAATATATAGAAATTCAGAAGATTATCAATACTTATGTTCAAAAATTTTACCCTCACATAATGGAAAATATAGAATAAATGGTCAGATTCCTAGATATGTATGAACTACCAAGGTTGAATCAAGAAGATATAAAAATTATGACTAACCAAATATTAGTCAACAAAACTGAAAATGTAATAGAAAAATCTAACAAAGAAAAGCCCAGGTCTTGATGGGTTCACAGATAAATTCTACAAAAAATTTAGAGAAGACCTATTGCCAACTCTTCACAAGCTATTTAATGAAATGGAAAGGAAGCAGTTCTCCCAAACTCATTCAGGGAGGCAAGTAACACTGTCATCCAAAAATCATGCGATGCCTAAGGCGATTGATATTTAGACAGATACTTAAGGTAAACTGAACTGCATATGTTGCAGGGTAATACTAAGCTTTTCTTATGGAGGGTTAACAACCTAAGTTTGAGATCAAAAATTGGACAAAAGGAAGGGCTTCAAGGGCAGCCAACATTTTGACCGTAGGCTTTCAATGTCAGTGAAGACTCAGGACATAGGAGAACCTGTTCTGTAACATCATGTAACTCTGTTGTGTCCTAAATTTTTTGATCAAGGAGATTATGGTGCCAAAGAGGAAAATGATCATGAAGTAGAGTTTGCCTAAGGAGAGTAACATGAAGAGAAAACATTCTCTCAGGCTTTCACAGAGAGCAAATTGGTCAAGCAATGGCCATGACTCATCCATTAGGCTGAGACTAGCAAAGGATCTACAAAGCATGGTAAGGGGTTACATGAAAAATTCTAAGGGTATGTAACTGACCTTATCAGATAGAAAAGTTACATTTCTTGTTATTTACATCTTGTTTTACCTTGGTCTTAACCATCTAGCAGAAAAGTATTTAAAGTAAAGTCATATTAATATGCTGAGCTGTGAAAGGCTCAAGTCAAAAACTGCTGGAGATAACCCATTACTGTTGTGGACTGCTGGAATGTGTTGGATTGTTTTGCTGAATTGATGCACCTATAGTATTTAGATGCCAGTGGAATACCCATCTCTGACAGGACTGAACCTAAAGAGGAGATACAAAGGAGGGACCATTTTGTATTTGTATATGGAGAATACTTAGGATAAATATACAGCTACTTTCACTTAATTTGATGAGTTGAAACATTTATACTAATAGTGTTTGGACAGAATATCCTGTCTGTTTCTTGTACTATGGATAACCACTAAGAAGATAACAATATATGACATATGAATTATTGAAACTGTCCTAAAATCAGTTTTGATACTGTCTTACTGAATATACATGAGAGAAAGACCTAACCACAAAGGAGTACTACAGGCCAGTACGCCTAATGAACATAGTTGGAAAAATTCCCAGTAAAGTACTAGCAAACAGACAACAGTAAATCATCAAGAAGATTATACATCACAGCCAAGTGAGATTCATCCCAGAAATGCAGCGAGGATTTACTATATGCAAAACTATAAATGTAATACACCACATCAACAACGCCAAAGACAAAATTCACATTATATCTCAATAGATACAGAAAAAACTTTTGACCAAGTCCAACATTCATTCATGTTAAACACATTACAGAAAATTGGAATAGATAGTCTTTATCTCAATCTGATTAAAATCAATTATGAGAAGCCACAGCTGACATCATAAGTTTTGGGCAAAAATTGAAAGTCTTCACATTAAAGTCAAGAACAAGATAAGGATTTCTACCATCATCACTCCTGTTAAATATAGTTCTGGATACATTAGCCAGAGCAATTAAATAAAATAAAAGGAACAATAATTGGAAATGAAGAAATGAAATTATGATTATTTTCAGATGACATGATACTGTACATAGAGGGCCTAAAATACTGCATTAAGAGACTTGTAGCCTTAATAACTAGATTCAGTAGCATATCAAGATAAAAGTCAACACTCAAAAATCAGCATTTGTATACACAAACAACCAAATGCACTGAGAGAGAAATTATAGAAACCACAACTTTCACAATAACATCCCCCAAAATGAAATACTTAAGAATCAATTTCCCAAAGTAGGTAAAAGTTTTATACAGTGAAAATTATAGTGTTGTGAAAAAAGATTAAGGAGAATTTCAGAAAATGGAAAGATATTTTATGTTCTTGTGTAGGAAGAATCAACATTATGAAATGGTCATATTTCCAAAATTATTGTACAGATTCCATGAAATCCTGATTAAAATACCACTTCTATACCTCACAGATCTAGAAAAATATATTTCTATAATTCATATGTAACTGCAAGAGTTTTAGAATAGTAAAAGCAATCTTGGTTAAGGAAAGGCAGGAGGCATCACAATCCCTGTCTTGAAATTATACTACAAAGCTACTATGGTAAAATCAGCATGGACCTGGCCAAAAAAAAAAAAAAAGAAAAGAAAAAAGAAAAAGACCTGAGTATTAATAAAACAAATCAGAAGATGCAAACACAATCACAAACACCCTCAGCAACCTTATCTTTGACAAAGGGGCTAAATATATTCATTGGAAGAAGAAAGACAGCATCTTTAATAAATGGTCCTGTAAAACTGGCTTTCCTAATGTCAAAGGCTGAAAATAGAACAATGCCACTGACCATGCACAAAACTACAGTAAAAATGGATCAAGGATTTCAATATTAAAACTGAAACACTAAATCTTCTGAAAGAAAAAGTAGGTAGAATCCATAAGTACACAAAGATACGTAAAGAGTTCATGAACTAAAATCAAACAGCATGGAAACACTTTAAATAATCAGTAATTGGGATCTCATCTTTTTGAAATGTTTCAGCACATCAAAAGAAATCACCATCAAAGTAAAAAGAAAATCCACAAAATGCGAATAATTATATCAGACTATCCTTCAGGCAAAGCACTACTATCTAGGACATACAAAGAATTTTAAATCAGGTCCCAAGAATTCAATAACTGATCCAAAAATGGTCATCTGAGATGAATGTACACGTCACAAATGAAGAGAAACAAATGTTAAATAAATACATGAAAAACATATTCAACATCATTGTTTTTCAATATATACAAATTAAAGCAATGCTGTAGGATCACCTTATGCCAGGAAGAATAGCTATCATCAAGAAGTCAACGAATAATGCATGCTGTAGAAGCTGTACAGAAAAAAAAGAAAACACTTCTCCACTGTTGGTTGGAATGCAGGCTGGAAAAATCATTCTAGAAGTCAGTATGGAGATTTCTCAAAAACCTAGGATTAGAGGTTCCATTCAAGCCAGCTATTCCCCCCTAAGTATTTTTCCAAAAGTTTTGAAATCATCATACCACAGTGATATGAGTGCACCCATGTTTATAGCAGCACAATTTGTCATAGTTAAATCTTAGAAACAACCAAAATGTCCATCAACTTATGAATACACACACACACACGCACGCACGCACGCACACACACACACACACACACACACACACATATATATATATATATATATATATATATGGTAGCTTTTACACTATGAAGTATTATTCATCTATGAAAAAGGATAAATTCAAGGGTTTTTTTAGTTAAATGGATGTAGCTAGAGACTACATTGGCATATGAAATAAATCAGATCCACATGGTCAAACACCATTTTATTTCAGTAGTGTGAGAACCTGAAAGAGTAATTAAAATCTAAAAGGTACAACAGATACTGTAAAAGTGAAATAAATTGTTTTGTGGGGAGGAAGTACAGGGATGAGAAAAAGGACAAATGAAATCCAGGAAAAATGTATATTTAGGTACATATGCAGAATACTTTGGATATTTGTAGTGCCAATTTCTGCTGGTCTTTTAAAAGGAGCAGCTAATGCTTAAAATATATTTTTTTTTACTCAGACATTTTTTCCTCTTTTGAATTTCTTGTAATTTCTTCATGGTTATTTTGTTTTGTTTGAATTCACATATTTATATCTGGTAATCTGAACTAATTTGAAGATAGCATCATCTATTGCAGCAACCGTTATTAAATTCCGATTGCTTTGTTTAGTGAAGTCTTGCATTGTTTCTAATGATATCTTTTAATCACTATTTTTATTCTTCTATTTTCTTCCATTCTGGGTATTGGGAAAAGAGTCTCATCATGCAGATCAGGCTCATGGTGGCCCTCCTCTTCTTAGCCTCCGCAGCACTGGGATTACAGGCATGCGCCACCATGCCTGGACTCTATCGCAGACTCAGCATGCTGCAGGGGTGAGGCCAGCGTGGCATGCGGGGCCCATAATCACTATTTTGTATTCTTTAAAAATAAAAATGAATACATAAATTTCAGTGAGTAAGGCAATATGATCATTATATATGATTTTGGATTTAATTTGCTTACCTTTCACTTGTCATTTTCCTATCAATACTAATAATAGACTTCGGTTTGTACTTTTCTATAATGTCTAGAGTAATATGGCTATTCTGAAATGAGTTAAAGTATTTTCTTCTTCAATTATTCATAAGAGCTTTGTCAAATTAATGCAATTACATTTTAAATGTCAGTGGAATGAATCAGTAACATCATCTGAGCCTGGAATTCCTTTATGGAAAGTTATTAAATAGTAAACTCAATTTATTTAATAGAAAATATTCAAAAACTATAAGGTATGGATTTATATTTAGAGACATAACTATAGCAAGGGAATGATGTGAATCATTATAATGGTAATCAAAATGCAGAGACAGAAAACACTGCTGAATTTGAGAAAATATAGGAAGTGTTTCTTTCTGGGTACTGCTTTTCAGTATAGCTGAGAGGAGTCACATACATGGAATGCTGAAAAATTCTTGAATTTCCTTTAGTAAGAAAGAGAAGTAAATTTTAAAAAAGATTAAGTTTTTAGGAAATTCAAAAAGTAGCATATCTATTTTTGGATAGCTTGTGAACTAACAATATTTTTACTTTCATAAATAATTTAGAAGATATATTTTGTCATCCATGATAATTATATAAAACTTAAGGCATGTAGTCATATTTGTTTTTTCCACTTTAAAAATAAATTTAGAATTTGAGTTTTATCTCATCATTCAAATATGTACACTTATAACTATACCACATCACTTTGATTATTAAATGTTCCTCGAATGCTTAGAAGTAGAAAATGTATGTCCTACATTTTTTTTCCAAGTTTCAACAAGTGATTTCTCTTCTAATTCGGTGTGAATATGAGGACTGGATTTCCATTTCTGTGGAAGTATGCTGCTTGTTCTTTGAAATTTTGGGGTTTATGTTTCACTGTATCTTTCTTTAGCTCTTCTACTCTTTTCATGAGTCATATGTAAATCTGAACACTCACAAATAACTCATTCTAAAAATGGGTTTGCATTTACTAATCATGTCTGAAGATTAGATTTGTCTGCATACTTTTGCTAGAGAATCTAGTGGAATTAAGTTCTTTATTGAAGAACATTGTATTAGAAAGCTTTCACTACCAAAATCTGCCTTTTGTCTCTCTTTCCACTCATACATGGTGCTGATTATCACAGTTTCTAAATGTTAGTATAGCAAGGATGACACTGAGGAAACAGAGAAATATTTCTTTCTCAAATAATAATACCCATAGCTAGGAAAAGTCTTTAAAAGCTTTATGTGTTAGAATTACTGAAAATTGATATGATGTCAAGTTGGTACTTCCTGTGAGGCCCTTTATTCATTTTTATTTCAGAGTGAGAAGAATATGGTATTTTGCCTAAGAATGGACTTCTGGATTAATACAGTTACTGAGAAAACTGCACGTATCAGCTATAGTTAACTTTTTCTTTTGTATTTCAATTAATTCAATTTTTTTCTTAGGAATTGTTTTTATTTTTTCATGGAAATGTTAAAAATGATGTTCTGTACATATTTGAATTGCTAAATATAGTGTATCAGAATCATATAAATGTTTTTAGAACTTTCTGTTGAATAAAATAAATATACTGAAACAGTTGTTAGGTACAATAAAATATTAAAGGATTAACATAATTTATGAAAGTTAAATTTACATAACTGGAGTTGGTTAGATGTAATGAATTTAGCGCACGCTATGATTATGCAGAGCAACATTTTTATTAGTAATATGCTTATACTGAATTATATTTTAATCAGATAAAAACTAAATTTACATTTTTTTAAAAGCATACCAGTGGTCTTCAGAAATCTCTTTATCCTGAGGAAACTGTGATGGAAAAAAAGAAAGATTATTTCTTTTATTTAATTTCAGGTAATTAGAACCTTCAGAAGCTGAAATGAAAGTAGGTTAAGGAAGATGGAAGTTGAGGTACATATTACAAAGCAACATATCTGATTTAAAAGTGTATGTCAGAGAAATCATAAAATAATCTCTTGGAGGATGATAATTTTGCTTTACTTATTGACAGAGAAAAGAGGTATAATTAAAGATGGAGTCATCATATTCAAACAATTGGGTGAGATTATTCTGTCATTCAAATACCTATTTGTAGCTCACATTTAGTGTTTTTTTCCTTAATTATACTGCCAAATGATCTTTATCACAGATAATACATATTTGTTATATTACACTGCAATTGAAACATTTCAGATTATTCTATGTGGATATCATTTATAACTGAAATGTCTAGTTCTAGTTTTGGCCTAAAGATGATATTAAGCATTATGTCCTCCTATTACATGGAAACACAGAAGAACAGAATAAATCTATGCACAAAATTTAAGCACTCCCTCACATTAATCTTGGCTTTCAAATAGGAAATTGTAGAATTTCTCCTGGTAAAAGGAAGAGTTGGCAAAAGAACAGTGACTAAAGAACAATTATCAAATTGACTTCATCTGTTTCATCAAAATATAAATTTCAAGACTCCTAATATTTTATCATTAAGGATAGGAAAGCTAAGAAACAGTTAAAAAAAAGACAGATGTAATTAGAATCATCAGCCTCTGACCCTTCCTGGCTAGAGTAGATAAAACCTCAGATAAGTAACTTGGTGGTGCAGGCCTGTAATCCCAGCACTTGGGAGGCTGAGGCAGGAGGATTGTTGTGAGTTCAAGACCAGCCTGAGCTACAAAGTGAGCATAAGGCCAGCCTGAGCTGCATAGTGAGACCCTGCCTCAAAAAGACAAAAAAAAAAAAAAAAAAAAAAAAATATACTGGTATCCACTTACAAATTCCTACATACAGTACTGTACAGTAATTTTCCAAACCAGAAAATATGTCTTAATTTTTATTGCTGATGTGATCACCATGTAGCAAGAACTAGCAATGAGATCAAAACAGCAGAGGAATAAAGTGTACTTGGGTATGTGCAATCTTAGTCAAAACCTTCATCTCACAGAGAGTAAGAAAATATTTTGTAAGAAGATAGAGTCATACTCTAGGAACACTTGTGTATCAGTCTGTGTGTGCTACAAAAATTCGTAACCAAGATTTGAAGTTTGGTTTCTTCCCTTGGTCTCTAATATTTGGAAACTGAAGTAGAACATAAGGAAATGTGGACTGTAATATTCAAGGAATGCAAAATGCACTTTTATAAACAGTTAAAATTATTCTGGAACAATCTCAGTGCACTTTGGCTCACTGAAAAAGCCCTGACCACGGCACTCTTGGAACCGTGTCTGTCCTCGGTATACCATGACTCAGCGGCATGAGTCACACTCCTTGCTCTTCGATATTAATATTTGCATTGCACAACTTAACTGAAGTGCACATTAATCAGCATCTTTCAGCTGGAAAATATATCTGTTGTACCGATAGTCTTCAGTTGTTTCAGGAAATTTCATTTTATTGTGTTTTCTGTAGCAAAATACAATACTTCCTCTGTGCTTGTAAATGCTTTTTGTCTCATTTCTTTCTCCGCTTTTATCCGGGATGAATGTATTTTTTCTGCCATTCTATGCCGTTAACATTGTTCTATGACCCTGAGGTAGGACTGCTCAATTCACAAAAACTACAAAGTTTGAATAATATTATAGATTAATTCAACAATAAAATATATGTCCCTTTATTTAGAACTCTCCATTCACAAATAGAGATAACGTTTCCCGTTTATCGTTGTCTTGTTTATAGGCTTAGCGAACCTTCATAATTTTTTGAATAAACATCATGCATGTTATATTCTTAGCATCTTATAATGTATATTAATAATTTAGTATTTATATTTGCTACCACTACATTGTGTTTCTAGTCTTTGTACTACTATGTAATTTTTTCTTAGAATTATAAAGTAGTTTCAATTTTCTTGAATTTTTCTTTATCGAAAAATTTAGGTCAGTGAATAAAAAATATGATTTATTTTCTTTGATCTACAAATATCTCCTTTATCTCATTCTTAAACATTAAATATTAAATAGGACAAAGTATGGGTGTTCTTTGTAATTTGTTTATAGTAACTGTGCCTGATTCACATTACTTATAGTATTGAATATATTTTCATTTTTAATTTTTTTTATTTAATTGTTTATTAATTTACTTAGCATAGGCTCTAGTTACATAGCTCAGATTCATAGTGATCCTCCTGTCTCAGCCTCCCCAGAACTGGGGAGCCACCATGCCAGGATTTGGGTAAACACAGCACTCAGGGTTCTGGTGCCAGCATGGCATGAGGTCTGGGAAATCAACACAGGTCTTGATAGGTAGGCATATAGACCATCCAGTTATCTCCCTCACCATGATATATTTTCAAAAGTAATTACATGCTTATGGAAATTATTTTCCAATTCTCAGTTGTACCTTATTCGCTGGACAGTGTTGCACTTAAAATTACTTTTACCTCTTTTGTCAGATTTTATTGTCTTAATTTCTTTCCATACTAGATAACAAACTTAAGTATTACATTTTAAAATGGTTTACCACAATAGAAAAATTATACATGGCTGTGCTAGTTATTCTTCATCAATGATGATAATAAAATGACTATGTAAGAGGATTTTTTATTTATTCTTGCTTGAAAAGATTTTTTATTGATATAAAGATCATTCCACAACGTTTGGTATGTAACCTTTGTCATGGTCAAGTTTAGATTCTCTAACTTACTAAGGTGAGTAATGATAAAGAAAGCTTCCTGCTGAGTCTCTGCTGTTCTTTGAGAATCTAGCTCAGGGAATGAGCTAGATAGCTGCAAAGCTGTATAGAGAATATTTCAGACTTCTCGGGCAATGTTGTCCCTATTTCAAATGTGTAGATATGTTGTTTCAGAAAAAAGACATGAAAATAATGTCTTAAAAGTAAACAAAAACCTTTCTTATGAATACTTTTGGATACAATTAAAGAGATAAATTTCCAATTGTATGTTAATAGTTAGGGCTTTCAGTACAGCACATTCGATCTGGTATCGAGAAATTCAATAGTACATCAACAAAAATAAATAAATAAATTTGATTAATAGTACAACCTAAGTACACCTAGTGGACATAAATATACCATACACACACACACACACATGAGATAGTTGGATATGTTTCCTGTTTATCTCATATGCTCAAGGGTGTGAGATGGGATGACAGAAGTTTAAGGCAAGGCTGGGCAAAGTAATTAGGTCCACTGTTCAAAATAAATAAATAGGGCAAGCAAGATAGCTCAGTAGAATAAGTGCTTGCCTGGGAAGCACAAGGCCCTGAGTTCAATCCCCCATACAGAAAAAAAAAGACAAAATAAATAAATAAATAGAAATAAAACAATAAAGGAAAAGATAAAGAAAGAAACAGATTATGGAGATGGAAAACAATGAGAAGAAACAAAATCATCTTCACATGAAGCACACATGTTACTTTCTACTCAGTAAACCATATGTTAGAAAATAAATAAATCTACATGCATTTGTAAAAACAGAACATTACCAAAAATACATTGTGAGCATAGTCAACTTTTTCAACAGATGTAAGTACTACTCATTAAAAGAAACTCAACAAGTGCAAAATTTTATAGGAATACATTAAATGAAGGACCTTTTCTATTTTTTTTTTTTTGGTTTGTTTGTTTATTGTGGTATCAGAATTCGAACTCAGGACCTTGCACTTGCCAGGAAAACACTTATTCCACTGAGCTATCTCCCCACCAAAAGTTGAGAATAATTCACACCCCCCCCCACACACACACCCTTGCTGGCTCAGGCTGCCTTAAGGGCAGGCATGGTAATGCAGGGGGAGGTGAGGATCAAATACGTGGTATCCTGTGCCTGATGGCATTTGCATGAGCCCAGGCCTCAACAACTGAGCTAAAGGGCAGCCCCCAAAGAACACTAAAAGAAAAAGTGGGTAAACGTGCGAAAAGGATTTCACAAAGTTTAATTGGCCTTTTCAATTGCAACACTCAACAAACTGGATAGAGGAGGAAAATTCCTTTACATAATAGAATAACTTTGTCAAAGAGTTAAAACTAATATCATAATGAAAGTCTAATGTTTAAAACTAATATCATAATGAAAGTCTAATACCACAGACACACAAGTAAAACAAAACAATAAAACCCCACAGCGACTGGAATTGGTTCTCCTGCACCACATGCATCCCAGCTCTGGGGAGACTGAAAACAGGAGGATCAACTAGGACTCTGAGACTCCCAGTTGCATAGTAAGACTCTGTATCAAAAATTCACAAAGAAGCCCAAGATTGATGTGATTCCCCTGCTATTCCAAATTGTATCAGAAATTCTACTCAGACATGATAGACAAAAGAGAAGAAAAAAGGATCCATAAATCCACCTTCACAAGAGATTAGTTAAATTATCTCTACTTTTATGTCAGGGTTTTCCATACAGAAAATCTCACTGAACACACACACACAAGTTTCTAGGGCTAATACATAAATTCGTCAAAGTTTTGGAGTTTGAGCTCAACCCATAAATTAAGTTGTAAATTTGTTAACAATCAGTAAAAATTTGCAAAAGAAAACAAAGATAAATGTGGTTTAAAGACATATGTAACCAAGAATAGTAGAAGATTTGTAAAAAAAACCTGTAAGACACCAGAAATTAAATTTTACCTGATTAAATCAGGAGAAATCCTCTTATAACCATTGTGACATTCCTCGCCTTCATCAGAGATGTGAGAGATCCCAAGCAACCAAAATAACACTGATGAAAATCAAAACTGAATGTATACCAAATTCTAATTTCAAAGTTTACTACCAAGCTAAATAAGTGAACGAAGTGGGAGAAGTATAAGCATGCATAAACATCAGGTGAACCTAACTAAAAGTTCAGAAATAAACCCAAATATCTTTCAGTTTTCTTTTGACAGGAAATTCACTGAGAGGGATAAAGAGTTAAAAAGATAAAAACTCAGGTGAAGTCCAGGTACCACAGTATTGTGCGTGTAATAAATACCCTGAACAATATGAATGTCTCTGCCAAAAAAAAAAAAAAAAAAAGCATGACTAAAGAATCCAAGAAGCTGGATGTGTTAGAACACAATGTGTTCAAACAAAATTTAAACAAAAAGGGCTTTTGTGGTTCTTGGAAAATCAAATTTAAAACTAAGTCATATTGAAAATGTTAATATCAGATGAAATTTAGTTATAGCCAAAGTAATAAATAAAATACGATAGACTGGATGAATTTTCAGCATTAACCCTTGTTCCAAATGATAGAATAAACCAATTCTAAAGAGATATAAATACAATTATGCAAAATAACAATGGATAAGAGAATATTGACTTTATTCAAAATATAAATGACTGTAAATTACCTTTAAAGTAAATGAGAAAAATACTAAAAACATCTAACTTTCTATGGAAAATTGTTAAAGGAAAAAAAATATGACCTCAAAAATTTCTTGATGAATTATTTTACATTTTCAACTTCAGTGATATTTTCATTTAAATGTTTGCTGATATTAAATAAATTATAAGTATAGTTCAATGAATAAATACTTGCATATCTGATTTTCTATAGGTATTTTCACTATTTCATGAAAGACTTTTTTTTATTTAGTATAAAAATAGGGTCTACAGGGTCTCAGTATGTAGATTGGACTCAGTGATTTTCCTGTTTTCAGCCTCCCAAGAGCTGGTTTTTCAAGCATGTGCTCCCAGTCCAGTCTCATTCTCTGTCTCAGTGCACCCTTGGGGGTGGGGCCCGCACAGCATGATGGGAATGCAACCCTGGCCGCTGAGCTCTGCCTAAGCCAGCACTTTAGCCCGACATTTAATTCTGATAATAAATTCTCATAGAGACTCTACAAAGAAAACCAATCTGTAATAAAATTGTACACACAAATGGAGAAGTCAAAAATAGAATCCAAAAGAATATTAAAATATCCTGTACCTTATTAATTACATAACAATTATTTCATAAATTAAACCATAGCAAACATATTTGTAGGACTGTACATACTGGAGCATTTCCATTAACATATACTCTATCCATTAATGAAATTCAGTTTGAAATTTCCATGCATGCATTCAGTGTGCATTTTCCTATGCACTCTCTTTCTTCCACTCTACACCCCTGAATTCCTCACCTGTCACAGGCTTTCTCTCCAACAAGACCCTGTCAGTTGCAATACAGAGCTGTAAATATAATTTTATGGTTACTTTCACTTAGTGTTTTGATTACTGATGGCCTTGTATAAAACTTGATATTATTAAACTCAATAAAAGTTAATAATACTTAAAAATTTATTCATTAATATTTAAATATTAATAAGCATTGATTTAAACAATTTCTACATCTGGTCTTTTCATAGAAAATTTAACAAATTCTATAAAGATTGTAATTTTTTAGTTATTCGATAGTATCACCAAAGGTCACCGTGCATCTGTCTGTGTATAAGGCAAACTATATTTTTATGTTCTTATTACTAAATTGCCTGGATTCCTAGAATAATGTAGAGTAAATAGAAATCTATGGATTTCAAATCTTAATAATTATATGAGTATCTCTTACATTTTGTTACTTAATTTAAGATGGTCATACTTTTTTTCTTTGTTTATCTGTACATCTTACTATTTTTTCCTTCCTGAGACAAAATTTCTGACACCTGAAGGTAGAGAGAAAAGTGTATTTAGCTCACAGTTTGTAGTGATTTAAGTTCATAATTAGCTGGCTCCTGGACAGGGTGACTTGGGAGACAGTAATCATAGAGAAGAACAGTTTATGTCAAGCAGAAGACAGTAACAGCGGTCAAGGGCCACAAATCTTTCTAATATCCTTAGGTGGTTAGCACTTACACGTTTAATTCTACTTCTATGGAGCCTAGCATCACAGTTCCAGACCTTGTTAGAAGATCCTGTCCACCTTCTGAGTACATGGGAATGGGATTGGGTTTGAAAAACTCAGCCCTTGCGTACGCAGTGTCTTCTCAGATCCCTCTCTTAATAAAGAATTTGCAGCTGGGCATGGTGGCGCATGCCTGTAATCCCAGCACTCGGGAGGCTGAGGCAGGAGGATTGTTGTGAGTTCGAGACCAGCCTGAGCTACAAAGTGAGCTTAAGGCCAGCCTGAACTGCATAGTGAGACCCTGTCTCAAAAAGACAAAAATAAATAAATAAATAAATAAAATAAAGAATTTGCAACAAAAATCCTACCTATTCACTGTATAAAGTGACTTTCTGTAGTTGCAGGGGATCCTTAGCATCTTAAGTCCACTTCAAACACAACATAATAAAAATAAGATTTTACTCAGAGACACTATTTGAAATGAACATTTATTCTGATATTCTATTAATAACATTGTATGAGATTTTTTAGTGTGAAATAAAGGGCAAAATCATTAAATATGATAAATATTATAGCTAATATAATATGCAGTTGGTCTTCATAAAAATATCAAATTTGGTTACTGAGTGACATAATGCACTCATGTATCATTCATCTTGCACAAAATGACTGCGAACTTAGTCTCAGTGTTTATAAATCTTCATTAGTCTCAAATTCAAAAGTGTTAAGATTTTTCACATAAAAATCAATGTCAATTTCTTCTAAAGTGAAGTTCTGAATGAGTGAAATCATTTTGTATCATTTCAGCTGCTTTCCTTGTCATAATAGACTAGGAAGATGGGCCATGTGTATTTGCATATAGATGAACTAAATAATTTCAGATACCTCTGTGATTCTATTTTGGTGACAGATGTGCAAGTGAACCATTTAGACTCTGACAAATTTAGCTTTGAGGATTTGAAACCCATTGCCATAATGTTTAAAGAAAATAGTGATTCTCAAGCCTGTGAAATAACAACCAAACAACAGGCACATAGGAAGTGGCCTGAAAGGAGACTCATGAAATTCAGAAACAGACTTCAGGTTTTCATTTCCAGAGGAAAAAAGTTGTTGGGTAGTACATGCCTACAAGTTTATGTACTAGAATGTTTGGTCTTAAATTACTAGTGTTACTTTTATTTTATTTTATTTTTTTTTATGAATTTAGGACAGGGTCTACAGAGTCTCACTACATACAGAGGACTCATAGTGATTCTCCTGTTTCAGCCTCCCAAGCCGTGGGATTATAGGCATGCATCACTATGCCCAGTTTCAATCTTCACCTCAGTGCACCCTGCAGAAGGGGGCCAGCACAGCATGCCAGGGGTCAAACCCCAACTACTAGCTTTGCCTAAGCAGGTGCTTTATCTGCTGAGCTATCTGGTTGGCCCACTACTGCTGCTTTTATTCAGCATTATTTACAGTATTTATATAAGAAGGGAAGATAAAGATTAAAGAAATCATAATATGGCAGTTCTAAAACATTGAATATAATGGGGATATAGATGATTCACTCATCAAGAAAATCAGCAGTGTAATAGGATATCAATAAAATATCTCAATAACTACTATGTACTTAATTCTCCAGTAGAAAAATTGACATTATCCAGCCTCTTTTCTTGTCCTAGTGTGATTGAAAATGTTTTAGACTAGGATGGGAAGATAACTCGGTGACCTAAGCCCCTGCCTGGCAAGCTCAAGGACTAGGGTTGGATCGCTAGTAACGAAAGTTGTGCCAAATATCAAGGACATAAAGCAAACAAACAACTGGGTGTGCCTGTGATTCCATCACTTGGGAGGCTGAGGTAGCAGGATTGCAGTGAGTGAAAGGCCAGTGTGGGCCCCTCAGTGAGTTGAAGGCCAGCCTGAACTGCGTCGTGAGAGTGTCTCAAAGGACAGCAAAAAGTGTGCCAGGCCCAGAGTTCAGGGCAAGCCCTGACAGGCACAAAAACTGGGAGTGTGGTACATGCCTGTAATCCTGGAGCTGGGAAACTGAGACAGGAAGATCGCTATGAGTCTGAGCCGTGTAGCAAGACCCTGTACCAAATAAATGAATAAATCTAAAGTAAATGTTTTAGGAATAAAAAAATAAAATTTATGACACCTAAAATAGGACATGATTTTATATTTTTGTACTTTAAAATTCTTTTTAAGAATTTTGTTGTATGACGTCAGAAAAGAAAGGAGAAAATTCAGTAACACTTGCAATAGACAATGAACTCACAAAGAAGATAGGAAAAGTAAGTAGTGAAACTTACAAAGAAAAGGAAATTGCATGAATTTCACTTATTCAATAATGTAGGATTACTCATGGCTTGGTCATGGTCCCATATTATTTTCACTGAGTTGGGATACAGGGAGGGTAGAAAGCCAGATGGAGTGAAAGGTAAGTGGAGATCTGTAAGGAGTGAAGATCTGTACCACATATTAAAAAAGCTTTTTGCATTTTAATTTTATTGAGAAAATAACTAATAAGTATATCAGGTGCACAAGTGGTGGAAAATATAAATAAAGATAGGTATGCAGAAATTATTCATAATTCCATCAGGAAGAGGTAATGTTTATATTATTAATTTTGTCATCCCTTTCAATTTTTACCTGTTTATAAAATTGTACTCACAGGTGTGTGTCGATGCTTGTACATGTGTGCATTTGTGAGTGTGTGGATGAAATGGTGATTTTCAAAATTGCTGATAATTTTAAAATCAACCATTTCTTTTAAAATCATCAATTTTATTTATTTATTTATTTATTTATTTATTTATTTATTGTTAAATCATCAATTTTAAAGCGAGACATGGAAGCTGGACTCAGCTGCATAATGGGTATAATTTCTCAGAGTTGAAAACAACAAATGCTCCAGTTTACTTACTGGTGTTGATTTCACTGATCCCAGTTCCTGCCCTGTTGCTCCTAATTCCTTCTTTCTTTTTTGTCTTTCTTCTGCCCTAACTTCTTTTCCTAGCTTTTTTCTCTTCTTTCTTCCTTTTTTTCATTCCTTTTGTTTTCCTTCTTTTCATCCTCTTTTCTCTTTCTCCTCCTTCTTGTCTGTCATTCTCTTTAATAATAGGGAATTGATACCTATAATATGGATAAATAGAACAGTTTGTGCACATTAATCATTCCAGGTGAGGGGGCTTGCCCTGGGAAAAAATATAAGAAACAATGCACTGGCAGTGCCCCTTAGGGTGACCGGAAGGCAGAGGGCTGTAATACGACGATGCCTGAGCTACAGCAAAGGGCAAATTTTGTCTTGGTCCTCCATCCTTGTTCTCCTGCACGGATGTTCTTGCGCTCTTCATCAATTTCATGACTTGAGCGAGCATAGCTATATTTAGACATTTACCTAATAAAAACTAATATGAAATTTAAAAATAGAAGAAATAATAAACATTCAAGAGATTAGCATTTCTAATGTCAGGTCATTTTCTAGCAAATGAACAATCTTGTTATGAGAATTTAGAACTGATTAAACTGATGCTGTCATTTAGTTTTCCTTTTCAAAATTTTTAAAAATGTACTTTAATTTTATGTTGAAAAATAAATGCAACATCAAGAACAAAAATCAGCAACAAAGACAGAGACAGAGTAACATACAAAATACATATGTTGGGGGCTGGGCAGATGGCTCAGTAGAATAAGCGCTTCCCTGGCAAGCATGAGGGCCTAAGTTCAATCCCTGGTTCCACAAAAAAAAAAAAAAAAAAAAAAAAAAAAATTACAGATCTTCAAGTTAAAATACAAATAAATAAATTAAAAAATAAATAAATTAAAAATTAAAAAACAATTTTCAAACAAGAATAGCTGATTAACAATGATTGATATATTACCTATTTTATTGTCAAATCTGTTGCTCAGATTGACAGATAAAGTTATGTAGGATTGGACATATGATTGAATATTACTGCTTGCTTTCAAGAAATCTTAAGTTTTTGTTGTCTTTCTTTTTTAACCTTTCTAAAAATATTTTAAATATAGTAATCATTAATACGACATTAAAATGGTACACATTTAGAAGACTAAATTTAGAATACAGGTATTCAAGCATGGTTTTTATATTACACATTTCTGCCCTCGATGTAGTTGCTTAGATTGCAGATATCAGCATACAGAGTAAGTCAAAGTGAAAAATCTGTATATTAACTGCTGTGTTAAAAACACTGATAGAAATCTTTAGTACAGTTACCTCAACCATCCTGTATATATACCTGTACGTTTTTCCTCCTACCTTTTTTCCTATCTTTTCTTCTTGCCCTTATCTTCATTGTTTAATCCCTAAGTTACAACTCTTTCCATTTTACTATATCTGTTATACCTTTCAAGGTTTTTTCTTCTTTCATATTCTTACAGTAGAAAGATGATACAATGTTTACACATGTAGGTCTGATTTATTTCACTTATGAGAATAGCTTCTACTTGCATCCACTTACCTATGAAGGTTTTAAGTTTCCTTTTCATTATATCTGAGTAATACTCTAGTATATAAAATACCATATATTTTTCATCCATTCCACAGAAGATGAGCATTTTTATTGTTTCCAAGATTTGGCTATCACAAATTGTGCTGCTATGAACATGGGTGAACATATATCACTAAGGTGTGATATTTTCAGTTCTTTTGGGACTAGAAATCCATTCAATCCAGATGATCCCTTTCTGGGTATTTTTCATTTTTTTAAAAATCATCTTTTAGCATAGTAATCCTTCTTATAACACTTAAAATGAAACCTTAAATCTTCCCATAGAAAATGAACATGAAAAAAATGACAACAAAATATGGAGGAAAAAAATCCTTCTAAACTTTAAAAAATTTATGGAGAAAATAGTGTTTTCACTAAGTGCAGGTATAATATGTCCATCACCTATACTTCATATCACCAATTAATTCATTGTTATTAATTCCATTGGACCTAGTTTGTTAATAATCATATACACTATGATATGTATAAAATATTCTGTGAGACACCAATTTACATGGGGATTTTTCAAATTTAAAAATTTACTACAATCTCAAGTAAATTTGTTCATTAATTCTAAAATACAAATGCATTGGGCCTTTAGCCAGCAATTTGAAGCACTTTCTTCCTGTACTGATAACAAATATGAAGGTCAAAATATGCATTCTATAAAGATTTTCTGTTCTTTTTCTTTCCAACTGCATTTAGCATTTATTTGGTTTAATATTAATGTGTATTTTTCCATGCATATATGAATGTTAAATTTTTATAAAATGCTGTAAGTAAGGTGTGTCTCAGTTACTCTTCTCTCATTGCTGGGACAAATACTTGACACCCAAAATGAAGGAAGGAAAGATTCATTGAACTCCCAGTGGAGGTGTCAGTCCACACGCAGCTGGCTCTGAGAAAGTGTGGCACATGGCAAGGAGCAGCTGTTCATGTCAACAGCAAGGAGCAAGACAGCAGAGAGAAAAGGGGGCAGCAGCTACAAGTGGTAGCCAGCTTCTCTCCCACCTTACGCCGTAATGCTGATGACCTGCCCCAGGGAGGGCAGCATCCATACCCACAATAATCAATCATCAACTCCAAAAGCCACCCGTGACCACATGGGGCTTTGGGCAGACAACTGGACACAAACTATAATGGAGGAAGAGAGATAAGCTCTCACTGTCCACTTCTGCCTAGGGAATTGTCATTTGGAAATAAAGACAAGTAATCTTTGTCTTAAGATTATCTATTGAACAGTGATTGATGTAGAGTCCCTTGTTGAAATGGGGCACATTTATTTGTATTTTTTACTTTTTTCTCCACAATTTTCAATCATTTCAGTTTTTCTCCCTCTTATTACAGGTCATCTTATGATTGTCAAGGACATTATTTTTCTCAAAAACTCCTATTCACTCCAGTGTTTGTTTCATTATTATAAAATTTGCAGTTGTTTGAATATCTATTTCTTTGAAACACTTCCCATTTGAAAGCCTTTTAGCCAGCTAATGACAAATCATCAAGCGAGAATTGTCATGTGTTCATTCACTTACTTAAAAGGGCACAGTCAAAACTAAGGCCAATGCACAGGAGAAGTCCAACCAAAACTGCTGCATATTTTAAATAGAAATATGCCTGTTTCTTTCTCATTTCTATTTCTTTTTATATTAATGTGAATATTCCAAGAAACTGAAATTATTTTAGCTGGTTCTTCTTTAGAATCCAATTTGCTTCACTAAAGTGTCCAAAATAAAACTCATGGTTCTGGCTCCCTATTTTAATATTCTTTATAGTTTGGAAAAAGAAATTATTTTTAAAAGAGCAAAATAAAATAACAATTAAACAGTTTCAAAAGAGGTTAGTTGGTCCTGGGAGATAGCTCGGTGATCTAAGTACTGGAAAATAGAAGAATCTGGGTTCAATTCCTGGTATCACATGACATGTTGACCCTGCACCCAGCTAACCACTGAGCCTGGGTGCACTGGCACATTCTTGTAATATCAGTGCTGGGGAGGCTAAAGAAAGGAGAATCACTATGAGTCCAAGCTGTGTAGTGAGACCCTGTACCAAAAGGAAAAGAAAAAAAAATGAGCCAATAGGAGAGTAACCATAATTATCATGCATTTTTATCTTCATAATAGTTATTCAGAGTACAAGATTGTAGACATGACAGTTTATCCAAACTATATATATATATATATTTTTTTTTTTTTTTTTTTTTTTTTCGGTACTGAGGATTGAACTCAGTACCCAGTGCTTGCCAGGCAAGTGCTTATTCTACTGAGCTATGTCTGTGGTCCTGTCCAAAGAATATTATCAAAAACCTCATTTTTCATTAAACTGGTAAAAACCTCCTGTGCAAGCATCTAACTATCGAGGGGAAAGGAAAAAAATGAAAAAGAAAGAAAAAATAATTTTATATGGAAGAAAAAATAAATAAATTATTTATTTATTTATTTATTTATTTATTTATTTATTCATTCATTTATTTATATTTTAGGGACCAGTCTCCAGGGCGATCAGGAGACTGCTAGATCAGACTCAGCGATCCACCTGTTTACAGCCTCCCAAGATCTGGGACTACAGGCATGCTCCACCATGCCCAGTCTCAATTGCCATCTCAACGCACCCAGGGGCAGGGCCAGCAGGACAGGCCCAAGGATCGAACCCCCAGACCCTGTGCTTGCTTGCAGGTGTTTTAATCCTCTGAGCTATTTGATATAGAAGAAAAATTTTAAACTCACAACTCACTGCTGTTTATAGTATGAGAATTTCTTATTATATATTGAGAAGAATAACTTTCTCTCTTCAGGCTTCAGTTGAGCTTTTCTCTCACTACGTTTCATGCTTATGCCTACCTTATGTCTAAGCTTACCAGCATTAGAAAGAATACAGACTTTGCTAATGTTGTGCATGGCTACTGCGGTGGAATGGAGCTCTGGAATGCATACATTTTCACCCTAGCATTTTAGCTACAGTGTGAGCAGTGTTCGTGAGCAGGCCGATGCCACAATCCAGACGATCACTATCAGAATTCCTGGAGCTGGCTATGTTAGCATCAAAGCAGTCAAAGACAATAAAGGAATGATCCAGTTTATTGGTACAATGAAGCTTAGTTTACTACTTCAGGCACCAGGCCATGGTTCCCCTGCTTGCCTTAGGTGGATAACCTCTGCTCCAAACACTGCCAGTTACATAGTGTCAGTTGAGTGTGTGAAGACAGTGAAGAAATGGATGAATCTTGTATTTGTCCTTGAGCTAAAATTCAAAATGGATAAAGTATGTGGTATTTGCTCCCACTGAAATGAGACCTGTGCTGCAATGTGTTGTAATGTTCTTTTCCAATACATGTTGGTCTCTTGTCCAGGATCCAGAGACATACTGTAGTTGCTCAATTGCTAATGCTTGTATGACAGTTTTCTGCTCCACAAGCCCTGCCTTTCTGTCTCTCTCTCTCTCTCTCTCTCTCATGCAACTGGTTGTTATAGCACGCCACTGTGCATCTCAGAATCACAGTGATCTTCCTGTTTTCAGCCTCCACAGCACTAGGATTACAGGCTTATGCCACTATGACCCAACTCCGGGTGGCTTGGCCCACACTAGGGTGAGGGTGGAACATCATCCGGTGCAGTGGATTGAACCACAATTCCTACACTTGTCTAAGCTTACCTAAGCAGATGCTTTAGTCTGGTGCATTATCTCATGGCCCATCTTGTTCTCTGTTGATCTATGATTTACAATAAGTGTCATCATCACTCACTTGTCACTGTGCTACGCTGCAAATGTGTTCGCAATAATTAGTGTATATTTTCTCTGGATAAGGAATGATGAAGCAGAAGTAAATCACATATAGTCCCTCCTCCTCTATCCTTTTAAATCATAAGTTAAGGAGAATTGGAATCAGACATGAAGAATGTACAAAAACAGAGATCATGTGTTAGTGCACACCTATGATCGCATGTAGAAGCAAGTGAGTTGCAAATTCCAGGCCTATATGAAAATTTAGCAAGACATAGTTTCAATGTAAGAAGTTCTGGGGGCGAAAGCCAGTAATCATCAATAGAAAACTTTTCCAGGATGTGTCAGACTGTAGATTAAGTCCTTAGCACCAAGGAAATGGAGGGAGGAGAAAAGGAGGAAGAATGAAAAAGAAAGAAAGAAAATATGGAAAAAGTTAAGCAGAGACTGAGATGGGGGAGAGAGTGAGGAGGGAGAGGAGAAAGGGAGGTAGGGAGAGACACAGACATGAGGCAGAGAGACAGAGACAAGCTCACAGAAAGAGACTGAGAGAGACAGAGACAAGAGACTGTCTTTTGATGAAGAGGTTAGCTTTTCTCAGACATCATTAACATTCTAGGTCTTGCAGTTTCAACGAAGCTTTTGATAAGTCAATTCTCTGTATGTTTTGTTTTACCTTTTAGACTTAAGACCTTCATTCTGATGTTCACAAATGGCTATTGAAGATGTAAGCACCATACTCACACCCATGAAAAGAGAAAAAGCAGAAAAAGTCTAGAGCATTTGTTTATTTTCACTCATGTCCCATGTGTGAAAACTGCATCATAAAACCATTACTAACTGAGAAGTGGATTGAAAATAACAACAGCACCACATCAATTTCTATGATAGAGGACATTGGGGAAATGTTTTAAATGGATTTTGAGTAAATTTACCTGTAGAATATGTGACCTTCTACTACCTCTACAGAATATGCTGCGAACCTGAATACTTTCTTACACTGCAGTGGAGTTCATAAATCCCAGCTCTGACTGATCTTCAGCACTGTCCTGAAATATAAGGTGAGTTAGGGCTAGCTTCTGTAATGATCATTTTGTGTATGTAGTGTTCCCTCTCTTTAACTTATCCAACTAGAGCTATGTTAATACTGAGAGCATTTTTCCTGTTTATCAAATATTAATACATTTACGTGAAAATTCTTTATGAGGAAAGTGAAATATATTTTATAACACTTGATATGAAAAAACAAATTATATCTTCAGAATAATTTAACATAAAGTATCCATTAATTTTATTTGAATATTATATTGACCTACTTTTTTCTTTCATTATGGATAAAAGGCTTTTAGTAGAGAACTAGTGTAATTGAATGGTATAGTTAAGGAGATGAAATATTTTACGTTCATTTTTCCATAATGAAAACTCCATGGCTTCATATCTAAAAATTTACAATTGAAGAAAATAATTTGGTATAATTTTATGTTTTGTAAATGGATTGTTCCTAGAGCTGCCACCAAAGAATTGTCTATTTCTAGGTCATTATTATTCCTCTTAGCCAATACTTCCAAATAATGGAATGCAGTGATGAAAAATGTCACTGCCTAATTCCCTTTGAAAAATTGCCTGGTTGGTGTAAAGAAAATGAATGTAAAAGCTAAGATAAATTTATTTTCTTTTAGGACGATGTCTTAGTCCCCTTTCCGCAGTTGCTCAGACAAAATAATCAACAACCAACATTAAAGAGGAGGAGGTTGTTTAGCTCTCTGTGTAGTTTCCAGTCCATAGTCTGGTGGATCCAAGGCCCGGGACAGCACAGGGCGCCACTCTGAAGAATCAGTTTATGGGGAGCAGAAGCTAGCATTTCTGCCCCTTTTATACTCAGTCAACCCTACTGGGATTATGGAGGTGCCAAACCGATCAGTGGACTGTTTACTAATCACACACCCTTAATCCCAGCATCACACTCTCTGGATCCAGCCACTTCTGAAAAAGCTCAACCTATGAATGTCTAAATGATCATCATAATTTCGGAGGGCTGTGTGGACACACAATAGCAGACCTCGACACCACGCTGGGATGCTTTGCACAGATACTTTAAAATTTCACTTCTATTGGTATATAAGAATAAATCAATGTTTGAAAAGGACTCCTGCAGATGGAATATGTTACACTAATGTAAAGTATTCCTTTTAAGAAAGTCATCAATGATGAATAAGAGTTACCATCAAAAACTGTTATCATTACTTAAAATAAATCCATCTGTCTAATAACAGCTCTAATTAACAGAAGCAGAAATTTTCAAATTATTTTGCAACACAGTAATACCATTACTACTTATTATTCAATCTTTTGTAAACCTGTAAACCTAAAAATAATAAATGGTTATATGAGATATAGTCAGAGCACACTCAATTTCTGTTGTAAATTTGAATTAAAAACCCCTCCATTGAAAATCTCTCTTCTCTATTTATCCAGTTCGACTTTATTAATTATAGGGCTAATATATGACTCTTAAAAAGGCATGTATTTTCAGCACAAAAATAGATGAAGGAAAAGATGTTTAAGGTTATTCCCTTAGTTTTTTTTGGTAATAGTAATAGTTGTTGTTGTCACTGGGATTTGAGCTTTGGATCTTGCACTTGCCAGGAGGTCTCTTTTGCTATTAGCTATATTCCCAGCCTTAGTTGTGAAAACTACCTTTGTTATTAATAAGACAGTGTAGTTAGGGATAAGGACTTTGAAATTAACCTCAATCATTTCAACTCTCTCTCTCTCTTAATTGTATTTGATTTTAGAGAGAGAAAAAATGATAACCATAACAATGAAACAGATACAAGATTTTACACTTAGCAGAAAATTTTCCCCAGTAATATATCTATACCACAGTGAAAACCAGTTTTATAAACTCTTATACCACATATATACTTTTTCAGGAGAATACAGTTAGTTTTGATAATATGCCTTAAAAAATTACCAATCATTTATGTTGCATGCAAGAATGTGAAAGGTTTTCATTTTCCCTATTATTCTGAACTTAAAATATTGAACTATAGTTTCAAGGTAAGATTTAATTTGAATCTAATTGTATTCTTACATATTTTGCATATTTATAAAAGTGTAATCTCTTTATCTATGTTTTGTAGTAGAGTAAAAGAGCCTCACATACTTCATCATATGCTTTTTCTGCACATATCAATTGAACTACCAAAGCAGAGCATATGCCTTTGAAGAATTTCTATGAACAGCGATGTTCACTCTCTGGAAGAGTCTGGATAGATAAAAATCTTAGACCCTGACGCAGAACGAGTGCACTGGTATAAAACACATTGCCACTAATATGATTGGATATTTATGATATATTCAATAATTTCAGTGTATTAGCTTTAACTGTCAGGAAGAACCCATAAAATATATTAACAACCTCTTATATTTTTATAGTATAAAACATGAAAGAAAAGACAGCATTAAATTAAAAATGCAGTGATGATACATATTAATTATTATATGCCAATACAAGTATGCTAACATACTTTTTCAAATTTTTGGGCTGGGGAGATAGCTCATTGGAATAAGAACTTCCCTGGCAAGCTCAAGGGCATGAGTTCAATCCCCAGTTCCACCACAAAAAAAAAAAAAAAATTGCTCATTGTATTTGGAAAAATTATTTTCATTATTTTAAAAAACAATAATTTGCTAGTAGTTTTCTAGGCAAAATGTAGATTAATAAAATTTCTCCATTTAATGTTGCCTTGTATATTGTTATAAATTCTGGTTTCTAATCCTGAACCACTTTTACATAAGATTGTGAAATAGAGTAAATGACAGTGGGAGAGAGGCACAGATTCCCAAACGCCTGTAAAATGAGATGCACAGTATTAGCAACCAAAAGGAGAGAAAACTACTATCATTCTTTTATGAAAATAGTTTGCTCTTCTCCTTTTATACTTGGTGTGTTCTAGGTACAATTGCCGATTCTCCCTTAAAACTGGTGAAGAAGAAAGGATTAATAACAAACCATTCATCCCTGGGGCGAACCAGATCCTAAATGCCTTCAATACTGCAACAAAAATTTTGAATAATTCAGCCCCCCCAATTTTAGCATCAGTCTATCAGACACAGAAATGATTACTTCTCTTTTCCAAAAGAATCATAGAAGATGTTACTACTAAATTACTGAACTTCTTTACATGATCATTGAGTTGTGATTGTCATGTTGTTTCTCCGATGTAAAGCTCATGTAAAGGGACAATATGTATAGCAGATAATGGAAAGAAAGGGGAAAAAAGATCATATGGGAAGGGGAACTGGCAGACAGACAGGAGAAAAGAAAAAAAAAAAAATAATGAAAACAAGGCTCTTGCAAATAAGAAGGAAGAAGGACCGGAGAAAGAAGAATGTGAAGGACCGGCCAAATAGCTCAGAGGACTAAAGCGCCTGCAAGCAGGTGCATAGGCCAGGGTTCAATTCCCAGGGCGTGCTGAGACAGCCATTGAGACTGGGCGTGATGGCACGTGTAATCTCAGCTCTTGTGAGGCTGTAAACAGGCAGATCGCTAGGAGTCTGATCTAGTAATGAGACCCTGAACACCCTGTAGACCTTTCCCTAAAATGCAGAAAACAAAAAAGAAAAGAAAAAGAAAGGAGAATGTGAAATAAAAAAAGAATCAATGTGTATCATTTACAGGTAAAAATGCCTAAGGCAAATATAATCATTATCTAAATCTGAAATTTACCAAATAAGTAAAAAAAAAAAAAAAAAAAAAAAAAAAAAAAAAAAAAAAAAAAAAAAAAAAAAAAAAAAAAAAAAAAAAAAAAAAAAAAAAAAAAAAAAAAAAAAAAAATCAGAAATAAAGGTTGCTGGGGAGATGGCTCAGTGGAATAAGTGTTTCCCTGGCAGCACAAGTCCCTGAGTTCAATCCCTGGTTCTGCCAAAAAATAAAAAGAAAAGAAAATTCTATTTCATGATTTAAACTTTGTTCACATATGCACTTTCCAATTAAATAATGTAAAATTCTTATTTATTGTATAGTTTCTCGAAACTAAAATAGTAAACTTAATCACAGCATAATTCATCTTATTTTGTTTACAATGTTTGACCATTTACACTACAGCAGTAACTTTTCTGAAAAAGACAAGAGTCTTGGAAGCTTCCCTCCCTTGAGTGAGGAATCCAGAAACATTCTCCTGAGGCTGTTTTCCACAACTGCAGTTTATGGAGAAGCCATGTGGGGCCCAATCCCGTGAAGGTGAAGGATTTTTGACAGAGGCTCAACTGCTTGGCCCTGGAGAAGTGCAAGCGGATACTTGAGTGTGGAAGGTTAGTGAAAAAATTATTCAAAATGACAGAAGCAAAAACGTGTGAAAATGCCAAGGAAGGAAGGGGAGGGGAAAATATGATAGAAAAAGGAAAAGTTGAAAACAAAGCTTTGTAAATAGGGAGAGGAAGAGCAGTTGAAGGAAGGGAAGAGCATTGGGAGAAAAGATGAATCAAAATATATGCAGGTTCAAGTTCCCTATGAAGAATGTGATCCTTCTTATGTACATCTAAATTGTAGCAATAAACTTAATGAAAAAAAAATCCTAATAAAGACAATGTTTTTAAATTGACAATAT